>JAASFT010000350.1:0-22468 GCA_023333885.1 Globisporangium parvum
CATTCGAGGGATTGTCGCGGGACCAGCGGTGACCAGAATTGACCAGTTTTGACCAGAAACGACAAGCTTTTGTCCTGCCTGGTGTCCCGCTTGCCCCCACTTCCTATTTTGTGGCCCCCACGCTCGCACTCACAATCGGACCAGACAAGAGACACACGAGCGACGAGCGAGCGCGGGCAGCATGCAAAGGTGCGCGAGTGTTGCAGTCGACTGCTTACCTGCATCGTTGTGAGAGTCTAACCTGCCCAAACCGCTCTGCAACGTGTGTTTGTGCGTAGTATGGGTCGCACATATGTGTTGTGTGAGTCGCGCGCATCGACAGCAACAACCACACCAGCATCAACAACACAATGACGAGGAGCTCGAGCGTGTGCGCGTGCGCGTGCGCGTGTCGAGCAGCAGCAACAACGTAATGACGAGGCGCTCAAGCATCCAGTGCTCCGAACTACGTGCGAGCGAAGCGCAGCGAGCCGCGCCAGCTACTGTGAAGTGTGCATGTGCGTTGATTGTATCACCCAAAGAATGAACGTATGCTGCCACTGCTCACTCCTACCCTCTTTTTGCATCCTGTGTTGTTGCCGTCAGCTCCACACTTGCGCTTCTTTCGCTGGTAGTCATCACACGACGCCACACTCGCTTACCTGTCAGGCGCGGGTGATGATGGGGGGGGGGCGGTGCCACAGGCGACGGCTTTGGTGCACGCTTGCGGTCGGAGAGGCGAAAACGGAGCGCGCTCTCGCTCAGCGTTCCCCCGGGCACAGCTCGCGGTACAGACGATACGCCGCCTGCCATTTACCGTTTGTGCCAGGGGAACCGCAGCGAGGGCATCCCAGAGTTGATCTCGCACAGAGGCTGGGAGTAGAACCGGCGTCAGTTTGAGGGCGAGCACGCCGGGTTCGAGCGCGTCTGGTACGAGGGAGCGTGCAGCGAGTTCAACTGGAGCGAGCGCGCCTGAATCGATGGCTGCAGGACCGGGTGTGGTTTGAACTAGCGTGCTTGGAGCTGGCGGGCATGGTGAGAGCGGTGCAGATGTGAGAGCAGGTGGTACGGTTGAGGGAGTGCGGATGATGCTGCTTGTACAGGGTGTTGGGTGGCGTCTTGAGTGACAGCGAAGTGTGGCGCGGCGGTGAGGGAGGAAGTGAAGTGCTGAGCGGCAGCGAGTAGAGCGTGGGCGTGCGGGGCAGCGGCGGACTGGGCGGCGGTTATCGTGTAGTACTGAGCAGCAGCGGGCGGCGCATCGGCGAATGCTGGGGCAAGTGCGGCTGGAGTTGAAGCGAGTACGGAGGGAGCAGGGGCAGGAGCAGGAGCAGGAACGAAGTTGGCAGGCGCAAATCCAGTGCAATCAGGAGCACGAGCACAAGGTACTGGAACAGGACCCATGACTGTCACAGGATCCAGAGGTAAACAAGACGTGTTTCGCGTGGAATCGAAGCCAATTGCCGAGGAAAGTTCTGGTGTGATGCCAAGCGCGGCGCCGTTCGATGTGTGCTGGGGGTCGAACTCGTCATGCATGCGGCTGAGAGAGCCCGCACTCTCGATCTGGCGGTTCTCCTTCCGCACCCACTTCGACCACTTTCGCTCGAGAGTCGTCAAAGACGTTGGGCGAATCGTTGCGCATACGCACGCAGCAAAGTCGTAGACGCGGTAGAAGATCTGCTTTCGATGCTTTAGCGCTGTTGGCGATCGGAGAAGGATGAAGAGCAGCCGCTGTAGAGCCTCCTCGTCAGGGTTGTTAGGGAGTGAGTCTTCTGGTTTAAAGACAAACTCGAGCACGCCGAGACTTGCATTTCGCCCACTGGGACCTGCATCATGCCGATCGAAGTCATGAGCATGCGGAGCCAAAGAACGAAAGTCACGCCGCCGAATCCGAAGACGCTGGTCGCTCAGACGCTCGACTGCTGAGTTGTACAGTATCGTCGACACAACTGGGCACTTCGACCAACTGCGAGCAGCTGCGTGTTGCTCAGCTCGCAAAAGGTGCAAGAGCTCGTGCTCGTGCGCGTTGAGCGACTCAGTGCAGCTGTAGTCAGCGTCCAACCCAAGCATGTCGACGAACTCGGAGCGCGACAGCACTGCGGGTTTTCTTCACTGTGAGGAGGAACCGCCGGATGTCTTCCACTGGTGCGCGATAGGTAATGAGGTGCTTGGAGAGTCGCGGAGCGTCGATGTGCATGCAGTTCAACAGCATCTCCCACGATGTCATAATCTTGTCGTCAGCGCGCGACGCTCGAAACGACACTCGAGACGATTGCTGCAGCAAGTGTACACGAACTCGAGCTGAGACGATTCGGGAACGATGCCTCTGCACACTACCGCGGCTATGGCAAGTGCGATGATATCGTGACTCGCGAAGTCTGGGTTGCGACCAAACCTTGCACCGACCTTCAAGTTGTGCTGTTGCAACACATGGGGATCAGTCTGCAATCGCCGCGCGATACAAAGCGAGACGTGTTGTTCATACCTTCAGCAGGAACATGTCGAGCAGCCGCAGCCCAACGCTGGTCGACACCATGCGATCCAGGACACTCTTCAACTTCGCGTGCAGACCCTCAAGCTGGCTGGTCGAGACCACTTTCACAGTGCTGCCGCGCTCGGTGTACGTGTTCTCGTCCACGTACATGTCACCCCTCATCACTTGGGCGATGTTCGACGCGATGCAGCTCTCCCACTTACTTATCGACACAGAGCGAAATGACTTGTCCACGGACAGCAAGAGCGCAGACATTCTCATCGACATGTCTTTGGGAGCGCGCAGGTCACCTGTGACGTCGTAAATGGAGGACGACAGCTCGGATGCGAGCCACTTGCGGTTCACTGGAGACTCGATCTTCTCAGTGAATCTCTGGACCACATGAAAGGGATCCTGCTTCACTTGCACATCGGAGCCAAACACATCATCCACTAGACGCCGCGATGCGTTCGCATTGTCACAGATATACATACAGTCGATTCCGTCCATCCTTACACACCTGGTCGCGCAGCGTTCTCAAGAGCGCAGCTGTCTCGTCGTGGTTTTCAGAGCGCGTGAGCGAGCGAGCGACAACTTGGCCAATCTCGTTTTGAACGAGAAGAAGAATTCGGATGCTGCCGCTCTGCGCTTTGCTCCCGTCCAAACCGTAGACCTTCAGTCTCTTGCAAAACTTCTGGCTGTGATCTACACGTAACAAACGCTTGCACACAAGACGAGCTGCCACAGCGGCGAGTTCAGCGTACATTGAGCTGTGCGCCATCCACACTCGTTTCGCCACTTGCGCATCTGGCACAATGTTTTGCCCTACAAACTGCTCGATCGCTGGGGGCAATGGATTGATACTCTGAGCGTCCTGATCGAGCGCGCTGACCTTTGTAGCAAACAGACAGAGGAAAGAGTAATACCGACGCTGCCTGCGTCGTGCTACACGCTCCATGGCGGAGTCAAAGCCACGGTTGGAGGTGACACTGTCGTGCACCAGGTCAATCATTTCGGTCGAGACACCACCGCGTTGTGTAAGTACGTACGGAAATGCGAGTGCGGCGCTGAAGCACTTGCGTGTCGCCCCTGAACACCTATACTTGACATAGTACAGCGTTGCCTTGTGCGAGACATCATCGACCTCACGTTGCATGTACTCTTTCACCTTTGGCTGGCACATGCAGCCGTCGAATGGGCACACAGGAGAGCAATTACTATTCAAACACTCCGGCACCCACACTACGTACGGGGAGGTGAACAGATCAGACAGTAGACGACTGTCCGTGTCCTCAGGCAGCACGACGCGAGGAGGAAACCTGCGCGCGGCGAGGGCTTCGGTCGCTGCTGCATGCGCTTTGCTGCGGTGCATTTTGCTTTCTCTGCGACCAACCTCTCGTGTGGAGATCTAGTGATGAACTGCTAAATAGAATATGCACAACGACAGATATTTGCGGCGAGCGGGCGGCGCTGCCGCGCCGCCGCCAAAAAGCGGAGCGTCGGGGCCTGTCGGCCCCGAAGTGACAGTCAGCCCCTACAACGAACCCAAAGGCAAGGGAGATATTGCGATCGGTGTGTCTGACCTGAGCTGAACAACTTTCTAATTGAACATTGAATTGTCAATTGTAGGGTTATTTTCTGTGCATATTTTGCCCAAATGACTTCCTCATTGTCCATACAAACGAGCCAAATAGTTTTGGCGCGACAGCAAGCATACAATTCGCAAGTGATTGTCGAATTACTGCGACAACTTGGTCGAAAAACAAATCGGGAGCGCGCGAACAAACAAACGCTCGAACGACGCCCCGAACGCCTGCTGGTCCGAATGAGCGCATCGGCGCCGCCGCTCAAGCTCAAGCTCAAACTCTCGACCGCGGCGCCAGTCCGCACGCCGGGCGACGCACATGGGAGCGCGCACGAGTCGCAGCAGAGCGCATCGCAGCAACAGCAGCAGCAGTCGCCGCTGCTCATTGGCGCTCGGGGCGGCGCGGCGCTCAAAGACTTGCTCAGCACCGCACCGAACCCAGAGGTAGCGATTCGGAGCTTCCAGGACGCGCACGGTCTCACCTGGGCACCTGCGCGCGTGGCGCATGACGCCACAGATGACGCCGCAACGCGTGCGAGCAGCAGCAGTGTACGTGCACCGTTCACACCAGCAGTGCAGCTCCTCGACTTGCTCGCGGTGCCGCGCTCGAGCGTGTACACATCGGTGCTCGAGACGCTCAAGCGCGAGATGCTCTTGCGCATCGACGAGCTGCCGCAAGAGGAGCTCCAGCGCGTGCTTGAAGTGACGTTCCCGTACATTGAGTTCCGCGAGCTGCGCGCGATTCCGATTGCGATTCTTGCGCGGCAGGACGAGACGCCAGCCGTGTACTTGCGCGAACTGACAGAGAATCGCAAGATCTTGCACGAGTTGCCAGTGCACGTGCGGCGCAAGATCTTGCACGTCGACCCGCAAGAGCTCCACTTGTTTGTCGAAACGTGCACGCAAGAGTACGTCGAACAGATGACCGAGTGGTACCTCACGCACCCAGGGCAGTCGCTCGCGGGAGCCAACACAGCGACTGGCGCTCCTGCTGCGACGAGTGCGGCAGGTAGCAACGCTCGGAGCCATAGTGAGAGCCATGCAAGTGCTGATGCCTCGACGGATCTCTGGAACGTCTCGAGCCACATGCCGTCGTCTGCGTCGTCGTCGCTCTCGACAGCGTCCGCGTCTGGCGCTACAAGTGCGCGGCACTCGCGCTGGGGCCTCGCGCCAGAAGAGCGTCGGCGCACGAGCGCGCCACTCGCAAAGCTCACAGAGATGCTTGGCGACTCGGAGTCGCTCTACCTCGCGACCGTCGAGATCTTGAAAGACTACGTCGTCGCTGCGAACATCCCAGGGAGCACGAGCACTGCCAGCACGGCGAAGGAGTACGTCGACTACGTCCCGTTCATCGGCGCGTTGCGCGCGGACCTCGCAAACGTCCAGCGCGACAAGACGACTGCGCTCTTGCGCACGGACCCGCTGCACAAGTTCATTTGGTTCCTCGACCGCGCGCTGAAGCAGCAGACGCTCGAGCCAAGTCAGCTCCACGAGCTCCTCGGGTTCATCAGCAAGCTCCGGACCGGCGACTTGCCGCCGAACAAGAAATTCAAGAAGAAGTCGTCGAGCAGTGGCGCTGCCGCTGGCGCCGGTGCTGGCGACGACGACGACGAGGCGTTTGAAGTCGTGCTCGGTCCGCCGCCGGTCGACGAGCTCGTGGCAGTGCTCGACAAGCTCGCAAAGGTCGACGTCCGCATGATCTTTGCCGAGCCTGTGCCTGATGACGTGCCGAAGTACCGCGACGTGATCAAAGAGCCGATGGACCTGTCGACGATGCGCAAGCGCGCGAAGCGCGGCAAGTACAAGAGCGTCGAGCTCTTCGTCGAAGACTTTGACCTCATGATCCGCAACTGCTTGGCGTTCAACCCCGACACGACCGTGTTCTACAAAGAAGCCAAGCGCGTGAGCAAGCGCGGGCACGAGATCTTTGCCAAGCACATGACTGCGCTCCGCGGCGAGCCGCAGCGCATCCGTGCGAAGAAGCGCCGCAAAGTTGGTGCAAGCGACGCAGTGAGCATGCTCACGAGCGCGGGCGTCGCAGCGCTGCGCGACTTTGGCGACGTCGACCAGTCCGGCATGGTCCCAGAAGGCATGTGCGACGACATGCTCGCAGACGCTGCGCTCGTGCTCTCGGACCCGCCGGTGAAGCAGCTCTTGAGCGACGCGCTGCTGAAGCACCTCGTGCTCTGCTGGCAGCGCCGCGAGCTCCCGACCGATAACGTCGTATGCCGCAGTCTCGTGCAGCTCTTGCAGATTGGGAACCCGTCGAGCGTCCGGCGCATGCTCCGGAAGCGCGACTTTGTCCTGCGCGCACCGCAGGTCGTGACGATGCGCGTTGTGCTGCCGCTCGTGCTCCGGACCATGGCGACGCACCGCATCGCGTTTGCGTTCCCACTTGCGCTCCAGCGCGACGTGAAAGCAAAGGAAGACGTCTTGGACCGCGCGCTCTGGGAGAACGTCCTCCGCGCGAGCTCTGCGATCCGGACGCTGACGAAAGCGCTCATTGTCCAGAGTCTCGTGGACCACCACGTCGAGCTCGCGGCGCAGCTGCTGCAGTTTGTCTTGGCGGCGGAAGACGACCTCTTGCTCCGGGACCGACCGTTCTTGCATGCGATCGCAGACGTCGTGCTCGAGCAGATCAAGACTGCGCTCAGCTCGGCCACGAGTGGGAGTGACCAGGCGAGTGACAGCCAGCAGCCGGCTGCGAGCGACCGCGTGAAGGCAATGAGTGTGTGGAAGCTCGTGGTGCGCGGCTTCTTCGTCACTGTGCTCGCGCAGCGCATCGAAGCGATGAGAGCGAGCGACGGGAGCGTCGTCGTGCTCGCAGACGCGACGGACGCGAGTCTGGAGCCTGAGGACGCAGCTGCTGCTACGTCGCGCGACGCATTCGCCAAGACGGTCCAGACGTTCCCAGTGCCCGTGTTCCATGAGAAGACCGTGATGCTGCTCGTCGCAGTCGTCCACTTGATCGGCAAGGCCGATGCACCGAACGCCGCTGCGACGGACGACACTGTCGCTCCGCTCGTGCAGCAGACGCTCGGTGTCGTGCGCCGCTGCTGCGCATCACTGAGCGAGTTTGAGCGCCTGTGGACGAGCGCTGCGTTCCAGACCTGCCGCGAGCTGTACGAGCAGCTCCTTGTCAAGTGTCCGACTGTGCGCACCGAGCTCTTTCAAGCAGCCGTCGCAGCGCCAGGTGCAGCAGCCGAGGCAACGGACGTGGATGCGGCTACGGCCGACGCGACAAAGGACGACACCACTGAGGCAGCAGCCGCAGCTCCATCCATTGCCACTGTCGATGCGGCACCAGCAAGCGCCTCAGAGCCGCAGGAGACGCAAGACGCCGGCAAGGAGACAGGAAGTGAGACGCCAGTGGTGCTCGCAAAGCCAGCGACTGCGCAGGACGTTGCGATGGAGACTGCTAGCGAGATGCCGCATGACGACGGCGACGGCGAGGACGAAGAGGGCGAAGTAGAGGAAGGCGAAGAGCGCGATAGTGCGCCGACTGCGCCGTAGTCGAGTCTAATGCGAATGATCGAGTGCGTTCCATCAGAAGCAGTAGCTCCACTAAGAGCTCTCGTTGCATGCGTTTGTCTGCCGAGTCGCACCGAGATGCAGGCGTGCTGCTGTGGTACGTACGCACTGCTTTCGGTGACTGCCGACGTCTGCTGGTCAACTACCTGCATGGGCATGTTGTGCCTCTGATTGCAATGGCAGCACGAGCGCTCAAGGCGTGTGCCCAAGCGCTGTTGCTGCTGTGGTGACATGCTCGTCGGCAGCGATGGCCGCGAGCAAGGTGAAGCCATGGAGCAAGTGCCGGTCACATGTGACGTGGTCCGATCTGGCCAGCGCGCTCGAGCGCGAGCTTTGCCGGTCGCAATATCGCATGCAGCAGCAGTCGACACTGGACGAGCACACTAGGCGCGCTTCTTATTCGTGCTGCTCTCGCTTGCTTGGGCTGAGGAGGAGGAGGAGGAGGATCCAACGTGCGCTCGTCGTGATGGCTTGAAGCGGCACACGACGGTGTGTTGATGCATGCAAAACGTTGCGCACCAGCTGCTGCTGCTCTCGATCAGACGTTATGCGGCAGCGTGAGTGCTCCGGCACTCGCGACGACTCGCAGCGTCACGACCGCAACGCCGCGGACGCAATACACAACCGAAGGGCGGCTGAGTTGCCTCACGCACGCGCGTGCACACAGGGTGGCGATCTCGATGTGCACACACGCACATGCACGACGGGCGAGCGCGCGATCTTGCGCCTGAGCCATCTCGAGTCCCTCGTAGCATATGCGCTTGAAGAGACGAGCGCAGATGGCGCTCATCGCATTCCGCGCAGACACTTGTGCATTCTATGCTGACAAGCGAAAGCAGAACGTTACCAGTTGTTGTCTTGGAGCGAGGGCTAGGGCGGCGCGAGCATACAAACCACAAGTGGCGCACAATCCACTTGCGCGCTGTATCGAGCGCGCTCTCTGCGGGCCACTGTTGTTGTTGCTCGCTCACTCGCTCGCTCGCTGCCCTCCTCACTCATTACTCCCGTATCAACCAGCGGCAGATTTCCCCCCACGGCTCGCTCCAGCGCTCGCCTCCGAGTGTCTGTGCGTGTGCGTGTGCACGTGCATCTGTGTCTGTGTGTGTGCCAGCAAGCAAGGCAACCAGGCGGGAGCGCCGCACTCCTCCCTTGCACACACGCGCGCTCGCGCAACGGCACGCAGAGCCACCGCAGCAGCAGAATAGAGAAAAGCAAACAAACAACCTCACCACCACCAAACGCCATCTTCAGTTGCAGCACTACTAGCACGTGCAAGCGATGCAGCGCAACGGCAAGAGCGGCGCAAGCAGCGGCGCGACGCGCAAAGAGCGCTTGCTGCGCGCCAAGATGAAGAAGAAGCAGCAGGACGAAGACGCTGCAGTGACCGGCGCCGTCGCTGTGACGACGTTTGAAGACATCTTGCAGATGTCCGACCTCTCCGAAGCCTCGCTACTCGAGAACTTGCGGCGGCGGTACGAGCACGAAGGCATCTACACGTACGTCGGTCCGATCTTGATTGCGATCAACCCGTACAAGCCGCTCGATGCGATGTACAGCGAGGGCAAGATGACCGAGTACTACGGCAAGACCATGGGCGTGCTTCCACCGCACGTGTTTGCGCTCGCGGACCACGCGTACACGCAGCTGATCCAGGGCGGCGCGCTCAACCCTGCGAACCAGAGCATCATCATCAGCGGCGAGTCCGGCGCGGGCAAGACCGAGACGACGAAGATCATCATGCAGTACCTCGCGCGCGCGACGAGCTACCGCAAAGTCCCGACTGACCACGCGAGCGATGCGCCGCAGCCGTCGCACAGCGCGAGTGCGAACGCGACGGTCTCGCGCGCACTCGGGAAGCTCGAGGAGCGCGTGCTCGAGTCGAATCCGCTGCTCGAGTCGTTTGGGAACGCCAAGACGCTGCGGAACGACAACAGCAGTCGCTTTGGCAAGTTCATTGAGATCCAGTTCGACCACCACGGGAAGATCGTCGGCGCCGAGATCATGAACTTCTTGCTCGAGAAGACGCGCATTGTGTCGCAGAGCATCGGCGAGCGCAACTACCACATCTTCTACCAGGTACGTCCAGCACCCGCCGTACTGCTGTCTGTCTGCCGCCTCGCGTCATATGTGGGAGAGCGACGGCGTCTTGATGGATGACCGATCGGATGGACGCTTCGGTAGCTCCTCGCAGGTGCAGATGACGACTTGCGCGCCAAGCTGAAGCTCACGACGCCGCACGACTACGAGTACTTGCGCAAGAGCCAGTGCTTCACGATCCAGTCCTGGTACGCTCGCTTCGTCTTGCTTGTCGTACACCTGGTGCTTGAGCCCTGTCGCACAGCCAAGAGGCTCGAGCCCCAGACTGTCGAATGACTCGTCGACTCACACGCACTGCGTGACGGATGCGACTGCTTTCGATCTCTGCAGCAACGACGCGAAGGAGTTCGAGACGACGAAGCACTGCATGGGGACGATCGGGATCAACCAGGAGCGCCAGGAGCGCGTGTTTGACCTGCTCGCCGCGGTGCTCCACCTCGGGAACCTCACGTTTGCGACTGAGAACGAGACGTGCGTGCCCGCAAATGACGAGGCGTACGAAGGGCTGCGGCACGTCGCGCAGCTCTTGAAAGTGAGCGAAGACGCTTTGCACAAAGCGCTGCTGACGCGGCAGCTCTTTGTCGGCGGCAAAGTCATTGTCCAGCAGCAGAATGTCGACCAAGTGCGCGACAAGCGCGACGCGTTGGCGAAAGCAGTCTACTCGTCGCTCTTCCTGTGGCTCGTCTCGGAGCTCAACCGGACGATCTCGCGGCCGCAGGACAAGTGGGGCTTCATCGGCGTCCTGGACATCTACGGCTTTGAGAAGTTTGAGTGGAACACGTTCGAGCAACTGTGTATCAACTACGCGAACGAGAAGCTCCAGCGCCACTTCAACCAGCACATGCTCGAGGTCGAGCAGGAGGAGTACACGAAAGAGGGCATTGACTGGACGCACATCGACTTCCTCGACAACCAGCAGTGCCTTGACTTGATCGAGAGCAAGCCGAGCGGCAAGCCTGGGATCTTCATCTCGCTCGACGACGTCTGGCGCCTCAAGGGCGAAGAGGCAAACAAGAAGTTCGTTGCGATCCTCCACGCATCGTTCGGCCGCGACCCGAACGGCTCGCAGTCGACGACGAAGAACCAACACGACTGGTACATCCACCCCAAGGTCGATGCGAGCCTCCACTTTGGCATCAAGCACTACGCTGGCGACGTGATCTACGACGCGAGTGGCTTCAACGACAAGAACAACGAGACGCTCAACGACGACATGAAAGAGCTCATCAAGCAGTCGGCGAGCGACTGGGTCCGCAGCATCTTTGACCTGAACGTCCAGTCGATGGAAGCGATGCCAGGGCACAACGCCAAGCGACCGTCCGAGCACGTCTCGCGCCGCCCGAACGATGCAGGCGGCGCTGGCGCTGGCAAGTCGCGCAACTTGCGCGAAGTCTCCGTCGGCGCGCAGTTCCGCTTCCAGCTCCAGGAGCTCATGAGCAAGATCTCGCTCGCGAACCCGCGGTACGTCCGGTGCATCAAGCCGAACGAGTACAAGCGGTCGGGCGAGCTGAACGACGCCGACTGCGCGCGGCAGCTCAAGTACTCGGGTATGATGGAAGCGATTCAGATCCGGCAGCGCGGCTTTGCGCTTCGCGAAGACCACGACGTGTTCTTCTACGACTACCAGTCGCTCGCGCCGCAAGCCGAGACGATCGGCGAGTTGGTGGAAGAGATCTCAGACATGCTCGGCGCCGGCAAAGAGCAGTGGCAGCTCGGAAAGACCAAGGTCTTTCTCAAGCGCACGGTCGCGCTCAAGCTCCGGAAGCTCGAAGTCCTGCGGTGCAAAGCGGCGGCGCGGACGCTGCAGAAGTGGTGCCGCAACATGAAGCTCCAAGACGCCGCGATCCGGATCCAGACCAAAGTGCGGCAGTTCGTGGCGAAGCGCAAGCTCGCCAAGCTCCGGCGCGCCGCGTACAAAGTCGTTGGGCTGCTCAAGACGCGCGTCGCGATGGTGACGTACGAGCGCCTCTTGGTCGAGTACCGGTACAAGAACACGCAGGCAGTCGTGATCCAAAAAGTCGTGCGCGGCCACCTCGTGCGCAAACAGAACCTCCTGTCGCCGTTCGAAGGGCTTGGACCGAAGGAGCTCGACGCCAAGATTGCCGAGATGGAGGTCGCGATCGCGCAGGCGGCGAGAGACAAGCAGTTCGAGATGTGCGCGAACCTGCAGAAAGACCTAGAGAAGGTCGTCGAAGCGCGCAAGAAGGTGCGCACCGCGAAGGAGCTCGACACCGCGATCCAGCAGCTGAACGACGACATGGAGCACGCGGCGCGGAGCAAGCAGTTTGCGCGCTGTGCCGACCTGCAGAAGCAGCTCGAAGAGCTCCAGGAGCTGCGCAAGCACGTGAAAGAAGACTTGAACGAACTCGAGCCGAGCGAGCTGGACGCGCGCATCCGGATTGTCGAGGGGCAGATCGCCGATGCGATGGCGGCGCGGAACTTTGAAAAGTGCGGCGCGCTCCAAGGCGACTTGGACGTCCTCGTCGCGGCGCGCAAGAAGAAGCAGACGCCGGAGGAGATGGACGTGGAGATCGAGCGCTTGAACAGCGAGATCGGGCGTCTGATGCAGCGCAAGGAGTTTGACAAGTGCGCGCAGGTGCAGAAGGACATTGACGTCTTGAAGAAGCGCCGCGCGGCGTTTGGTCCAGCGCCATCCGCGGCGCCATCCGCGGCGGCAGTTGCACCAGCTGCTGCTGTATCGCCGCCCAAGTTTACGATCGACGTGCCAGGTGGTCCAGTCTCTGCGCCTGCTGCACTGCCCGGAACGGCGCCAACTAGTCGCGCCGCAGTGCCGCTTGCGAGTCCAACGCGCGTCGGCGCGACGCCAGCACCGGCTGCGACTGCGGCGAACGCGGCTGGTCGCGTGACGGCTGGACCAGCCGTAAACGGCGCCGGGCGACCGACGTCTGCGGCGACAGCTGTGCCAACGGCAGCGCCGGCCAAGCACACGCCACCAACAGCAACGAGCGTCGCGCCGACGCACACAGTCGTGCGTCCGACTGCGCCGAAAGCGACAGTCGCCGCGCCACCGGCAGCTGCACCGACGTACGGCAAACCGACGTACGACTCTCGGCCTTCGTTCGACTCGCGTCCGTCGTTCGACTCGCGTCCGTCGTTCGATACGCGTCCGTCGTTTGACTCGCGTCCGTCGTTTGACGGCGGTCGTCCGCGCTCGGGCTCGAACTCGTCAGCGGTGTCGGCGCAGTCGTTTGCGCGCTCGACGATCTCAGTCACGTCGACGATGTCGAAGGCGAAGAAGCGCGATGGCGCTGCGGATCCGTCGCGCACTGTTGCGCGCTTGCGTCCCGCGAAGGCGCTGACAGTGACTGAAGACGTGACAGTGTTTGAAGCGGCAAAGATGATGAAGTCGCACCGCGCCGCCGCTGTGCTCGTGACGAACTGGGAAGGCGCACTCACTGGTATTCTCACTGACACGGACACAGCGCGGCGCGTCGTTTCGAAGGGTCTCGACACGAAGACTACGCGCATCGCGACGGTCATGACGCCGAACCCGAGCTGCGTGACGCTCGACGACAGCGCTGTCGACGCACTCGATACGATGCTCACGGGTCGGTTCCGCCACTTGCCAGTCGTGAGCAGCCACAACGGCAACGTCGTTGGGCTCTTGAACGTCGCCAAGTGCTTGCACGACGCGATCCGGCGCATCGAGAGCTCGTCGTCGTCGCTGCAGCAAGAGCTTGGGAACTCGTCCGCGAACGCGCTCTTGCGCGGCATGCTCGAGAAGATGCTCTCGCCGTCGCTCCAAGACGTCCTCGCCGCGCCGGGGGAGACGAAAGCGCCACTCGTGCGCGCGGACGACTCGATCTTTGACGTCACGCGGCAGATCGCTGACGCGAAGAAGCCGGCGCTCATTGTCTCGGACACGCACCCGCTCGAGCTCATTGGGATCTTCACGCCAAAAGACTTGCTCCACCGCGTCGTCGCAGCCGACTTGGATCCGCACACGACGACAGTCGGCGACGTCATGACAGCAAACCCCGAGTCTGCAGCACCCGACACGACAGTCCTCGACGCGTTCCACATCATGCACGACGGCAAGTTCCTGAACCTGCCAGTCGTGTCGCCGACGACTGGCGAGATCTTTGGGATCGCCGACGTCATCTCGCTTAGCTGCGCGTCGTTCGGGCAGGGCGAGTCGCGCGACGTGAACCAGTTCTTCACGGCCGCGCTTGATCTCCATCACCACCAGCCGCACGACGCGTTCGACGACGCGGCGTCGATGTCAAACATGTCGGTCACGAGCAAAGCGCGGCAGCGCAAGGACCGCGACAAGGACGCGCACGTGCGTCCCGTCTCGAGTCTCCGACCGAGCGCCGCCGTGACGATCGCTGAGCACGCGACTGTGCTCGACGCCGCGCACTTGATGAAGCAGAAGCGCTCGGACGCGCTGCTCGTGATCGACCACTCTGGTGCGCTCGTGGGCATCTTGACCGACACGGACATTTGCCGCCGCGTCCTCGCAGTCGACTTGGTCCCGAGCGACACACTCGTCGCTGACGTCATGACGAAGAACATCAAGTACGTCGCGCCGGACGACAGTGCGATCGACGCGATGCTGTCGATGCAAGAAGGGCACTTCCGCCACTTGCCAGTCGTGAGCCGCGACGGCACAGTCGCGGGTGTCTTGAACATTGGTCGGTGCATCTACGACGTCTCGAAGCGCCTCGAGCACGCGACGCAGTCAACCGAGCAGCTCAAGGCGTCGTTTGAAAAGAGCGGCGCGTCGTCGACGATCCAGCAGCTGCTCGGTCCGATGCTCCAGAAGCTCACGGCGCCGACGCTCGAGTCGCTCTTGGAGAAAGAGAAGCGCAGTGGCGCCGCTGCCGCACCGCGTCTCCCAACCGGTTCGCTCGTGAAAGACGTGGCAAAAGCCATGGCGACGTCGCGCAAAGCGGCGCTGATCGTCGACAGCTTTGCAACCGACAAGCTCGTTGGGCTCTTCTCGCCGTACGAGCTCGTGATGAAAGTGATCGCGAGCTCGCTCGACCCGGACACGACGTACATTGAAGACGTGATGGAGATGGACCCGGAGCTCGCGACGCCGTCGACGTCGGTCTTGGACGCGCTCCACATCATGCACGACTCGCAGAGTCTCAACCTCCCAGTCGTGCTTGAGAACTCGAACAGCGTCATCGCCGGTCTTGTCGACGTCCTCTCGCTCAGCTACGGCACGATCGACACGATCTACGGCGGGGACCGCGAGCAGATGCAGGAGTTCTGGAACACTGCGCTGCAGCTCGACCAGCCAACGCACCCGAGCGGACATGCGAGCGGGCACGCAAGCAGTCGTCAGCGCACGACGCTCCAGTCGGCTGCAGCGGAGCGGGAACTCAGCCGCACGGTCGCCCAGCTCCGGCCGTCGAAGGTCCTGACGATCGTCGAGTCTGCGACTGTGAGCGAACTCGCTCAGACGATGGGACGGAGTCAGTCGGACTGTGTCCTCGTGGTCTCGGACGATGGTCTCCTCGCCGGTATCATCACAGACACGGACCTCACGCGTCGCGTCGTGTCGGAGAACAGACCCGTCGACTCGACGCTCGTGGGCGACGTCATGACGCGGAACCCGACGTTCGTGGCAATGGACGACCCGGCGATCACGGCGCTCTCGAGCATGCTCGAAGGCAAGTTCCGGCACTTGCCAGTTGTTGACAAGACGGGCTCGGTCGTCGGGATCCTGAACATTGGCAAGTGTCTGTACGACGCGATCCGGAAGATGGAGAAGTCGGAGCAGTCGTCTGCGGCGCTGCGGCAGACGCTCGAGAAAGAGATGAAGCGGGGACACGGCGGGAACCGCGGTGCGCTCTCGCAGTTCCTCGGTCCGATGGTTGGGAAGATCTTCTCACCGGACGTCAAGAGCGTGCTCGATGAAGAGAGCATCGAGCCGCCGCGCGTGCAGCCGTACACATCTGTCTACGAAGTCTCGAAGCTCATGGCGGCGACGAAGAAAGCGGCGCTCGTTGTGAGCAACCGCGGGCAGTACTTTGGGCTCTTCACGCCCAAGGACATGCTCGAGAAGGTCTTGGCAAAGGGCAAGCCAGTGCACACGACTGCGGTCTTTGACGTCATGCAAGAGGACGCGGCGACGATCTACGGCAGCACGTCGGTCATTGACGCGATGCACACGATGCACGACCAGAAGACGCTCTACTTGACCGTCTTGCAGTCCGAAGCGAGCATGCAAGCGATCGGTCTCGTCGACGTCCTCTCGCTCAGCTACGGCTCGTTCGCAAAAGGCAGTCCGAGCGACTGGAAAGCGTTCTGGAATGCGTCGTTCGAAGCGACTGTCGACGACGACGACGACACGTCGTCGGTCCACAGCTTCAAGAGCAGCTTCTCGATCTCGCGTCCTGGCGGCGGCGGGAGCACGGCGAGCCACGGACTCAAGAAGCCGACCCCAGCGTCCGGCGACTCGCGTCCAGTCTCGAAGCTCCGTCCGTCCAAGGCTGTGACGATCCTCGACACGTTCTCAGTCGCAGACGCCGCGAAGGAGATGGGACTCACGCACACGGACGCTGCGCTCGTGATCTCGCGCGACGGCGTCCTCAAGGGCATCTTGACCGACACGGACGTGACGCGCCGCGTCGTTGCGCTCGGGAACGACCCGTGCTTCATCAACGTGTGCGACGCGATGACGCCGAACCCGAAGTTTGTCGACGAGAAGGACAGCGCGATGGACGCGATGTTCCTCATGCTCGACGGCAAGTTCCGGCACTTGCCAGTCGTCGACGCGCAGGGCATGGTCGCGGGCATGCTCCGGATCCAAAAGTGCCTCTACGACGCGATCACGCGCTTGGAGAAAGCGCAGCAGTCATCGAGCGGCGCGATCCGCGAGAACCTCGAGAAGCAGCTCTTGGCCACGGGGCTTGGCGCGAGTCTCGCTGGGAACCAAGGCGCGCTGCAGCAGCTCGTCGGTCCAATGGTCGAGAAGCTCTTGTCGCCGACGCTCGAGACGATTCTCCAGAACGACGCGCTGCCGCCGCTCGTGTATGCGCACGAGACGGTCATGGAGGTCGCGCGGCAGATGTCGGCGTCGCGCAAAGCGGCGTTGATTGTCGAAGACACGCACCCTGGCGCGACGCTCACGAGTGGCAAGCGACTCATCGGTGTCTTCACGCCGAAGGACTTGCTCTTGCGCGTCGTCGGTGCTGGGCTCGACGCTGCGACGACACCAGTGAGCCAAGTGATGACGCCGAACCCAGAGACTGCGTCGCCGACGACGTCGCTCGTCGACGCGCTCCACGTGATGCACGAGCAGAAGTTCCTGCACTTGCCAGTTGTTGACGAGGCGTCGAGTGCGATCCTCGGCATGGTCGACGTGCTCTCGCTCTGCTACGGCACGTTTGCAAAAGGCGCCGGTGGCGGCGAGTCGTCGGACTGGAAGTCGTTCTGGGACATGTCGCTCGCACTCACGCGCGACGACGACGACCGCAGTGACGCCGGCAGCGTGAGCATCAGTGTCGCGGGCTCGAAAGCGTCGCGCCGACCGCGCCAGTCGCAGTACCGCGGCCGCACGCGCAGTCGCACGGCGTCGTCCGCTGGCTCAGTTGCGCGTCGCGAGTCGGAGAGTGCGCTCCGTCCCGTCTCGAAGCTCCGCCCGCGCCAAGTCACGCGCATCAACGAGTTCATCACAGTCGCAGAGGCGGCGAAGCGCATGCGCCACGCGCGCGTCGAAGCCGTTGTGATCACGACCGAGGACGGCGAACTCCGCGGCATCTTGACCGACACGGACATCACGCGCCGCGTCTTGGCGAAAGAGATCGACCCGGAGACGTGCTCAGTCGCGTCGGTCATGACAGCGAACCCGAGCTGCGTGCGGTCGGACGACCCAGCGATCGAAGCGATCACGAAGATGCTCGAGGGCCGGTTCAAGCACTTGCCAGTCGTCGGGAGCGACGGCGTGATCCAGGGCATGCTCGACATCTCCAAGTGCCTCTACGACGCGATCACGTGCATGGAGCGCGTGCAGCAGTCGACCGAGGCGGCGGCGACGGACTTTTCGCGCGACCTCGGGAACGGCTCGTCGCTCCACCGGCTCCTCGGTCCCATGATGGAGAAGATGGTGCGGCCGACCGTCGCTGTTGCGCTCGAAGGCGAGCCGCGACCGCCAATCGTGCAGCTCTCGACGACAGTGTCAGCGGCGGCAAAGATGATGGCAAGCACGAAGAAAGCGGCGATTGTCGTGAACGGCAGCGACATTGTCGGCATGGTCACGCCGAAGGACTTGCTCCGGAAGCTCGTGGCGAAGGGCTTGACCGCCGAGATCACGGCCGTTGAAGACGTCATGACGGTCGACCCCGAGTCCGTGGCGCCGAACTCGCGCATCCTCGATGGTCTCCGCTTGATGCACGACGCTGGGCAGCTCTTCATGCCCGTGCTCACCGAGACTGGCGACGTCTACGGCATGGCGGACGTCCTCTGCTTGAGCTACGGGCAGTTTACAAACTCGGGCAGTGCCGGCGGCGGTGACTGGCGCCAGTTCTGGCAAACGGCAATGAACTTGCAGGACGAAGCCGGCGACATGTACGACGCAGACGAGACGAACTCGGTCGGAACGATCGAGGACTTTGAGCGGAGCGAGTACCGCGGCAGCGGCATGCGCGGCGGTGGGTACTCGGCCGCTGCAGCGTATGCTGAGCTCGGCGAGAGCGTCTCAGTCATCAGCGCTGCGCACACGACGGCGACGAGCGCAATGGCGCTCAACATGACGGACGACACGTTCATCTTCAAAGTGAGCGACCGGACGCAGGGGCACTACCACCGCATCCTCTGCCGCTACGACTCGATCACAGTCTTGGTCGACCACGTGCGCGGCAAAATGGGCGTCGACGCGAGCGACGAGATCCGCGTCAAGTACGAAGACGACGACGGCGACCTCGCGGTGCTCACAACCGACGAGAGTCTCGTCGAAGCTGTCGGAATGGCCAAGCGCGTGGGCTGGAAGCGCATTGTGCTCCTCGTTGACGTCGTCAAAGCGGGCGACAGTGGCAGTGGCAAGAAGAAGAAGGGCAAGGATGCCGCCAGTGGCGGCGGGTCGTCAGCGAGCTCGACCAAGTCGACGCCGACTGCGACGAAGACGCGGCAGCGCAAGCTCACAAAGGTCGAAGAGGACATTGAATCGGACTCGGACAAGTCGAACGACTCGGATGACGACGACGACTCGGACGACGACGAGGCCAAGGCGCTCGCTGCTGCTGCCGCTGCGGCTGCTGCGAAGAAAGCAGCGAAGAAGAGCAAGAAGAAAGCGCGCGCGAACTCGGACGGCTCGAGCACCGTCGTGCTCGCAAGCGCTGCGTCGGTGCTGCTCATGGTCGGCGCCGGTGCGCTCTTCTTCCTCAAGGGCAAGAACAAATAGAAGCGGCGCACGACTGAGCGACTGAGAGCGAGAGCGAGAAAGAGAGTAGTAGGTAGGTAGGGAGTAGGCAACAGCACGAGCGAGCGAGAGCATCCATGTCCAACAACACAACGAGAGAGTCTGTGCTCCACCCTCACGCTCTGCTCTCGAAGGACGCTGTCAGTGGCAGGCGACCAAGACCAAGACCACCCGTCAAGCACGTCGCCATGTTCACGAACGTCTTAGACCGACGTCACAACAGTCTGGTCGCCCGCGCTGCGCTGGTGCGTCACGACCACAACTGCTGCCGCTGTCTCGCCAGTGCTGCCGGCTCGGTCACTGCGCACGTCGCCTGCAAGCGGCGACGACGCAGCCGACGACGACGAGGTCTCGGTGAGCGCCGACTTTTCGCTCACGAGCGCTCCGGTTGGCGACGCTTTCGCCGACGACGCCACGAGGACGCAGTCGTCGCGAATGTCTTTCTTCAAGAAGCTGTCCTGGATCCAGAACTGGAGCGCGTTCATGAGACACGGACACGCGATCATCACGAGCGCGAGCTCGACGCGCGGGTACGGCCGCAGTGGCGCAAAGACCCACATCGCGAGGTCTCCCAGCGGCTTCTCGAGCGCAACGATGAAGACTGCGATCACGAGCTTTGTCCACAAGATGATGAGGAGCCACGACGCGAGCTGCGCCAGCCAGTTCCTAGACAGTGCAATGGCTCAGTCCCAGGTCACACACACACTGGCTCGCTCTCGTGCGACGGTATGGCTGCGATCATGGACGTACCGAATGCGGATCGGGTTGCCGTAGTCGCCAGTGACCATCACCGACGTCCACTGACAGCGCACGGCGAGCAGCGAGAAGGCTTCGAGGAAGACCCAGTTGAGGAACACGCCGAACGTTGTGTCCATCGTGAAGTTGACAAAGTAGAACGCGCACTACGGAGACCGACATCGCCACAGTCAGTGCGTGCGCCACACGCCCTCTTCGTCCGCACGCTTGCGCTTGTACGTACACCGTACCTGGTCGACGCCTTTGAGCACTTGCTCAGCCTCGAGCTGGTGCTGGTACAGCAAGATCGCAATGAGCAGGTTCGCGACGTGCGCAAAGCCAGCGCCGACCATTTGCTTCGACGCGTCAAAGCCCCACACCTGCGTCACGATTGCCACGCGCAGCAGTGCGAGTCACGAGCAGCAGTGTGAGAAGCAGCTACTCGCTTCTCACTCCAGACGCAGACGCAGCAGCTCCATCGACAACAGACAAGGTGGACAAGGGAGCAGTAGACAAGACGCACCGCGAGCGGCCGCTGCGGGACTTCATTGTAGCGCTTGACGATCAGCACGGAGAACGCGATGAAGCCCAGGAGCACCTGCATGAGCGCCGCAAAGCCGCCGCTGAGGAGCTTGCACTCCTGCTCGTCCTCCTCGACCGCCGCGCGCGCAGCGACGTGGTCGAGCATGTTGACACGAACAAGTCAGATGAGCGAGGAAATGACTCAGAACTGCGTCGAAAATATGGAGTGACATCGATAATCGACAAATGCGAGCGACAATATTGATGATTTTCGACGACTTGTTTTCGACACATCGATCCCAATCATAGATCTTGACAAACCAAACAAATCAGGGTTGAATAGGATTAATTCGACGATAACATACAAAATCGACCGACAGACTAAATTGACAAATTTCTCAAATCTAACACAATTGTCCAACTCTATATAACAGGTTGGTATCCTCAAAATCAATCAAATTCGTCCTCCATTGGAAAATATTTTCTAAACTCACAAACGCAAATCTAGTAGAAAATATCCAATCTGAAAGACGTTACCGATGTTTGACTTACATATTTCGAGAGGTACCTTGATGTAAGGTTCTCGCCTCAACCAACTCTCCACAACGTTATGCCAAATGTTTTCACTATCATAATTGGATAATAACCTTGTCTGCACTCTGATGGTTTTCCTAATCGCGATTTTGGAACATTCCGGAACTGGATACCTTTTTACAGCAGAGAGAGTAAGTCCAGAGAAAATCAGAACAAATAATAGACATCCACTCCCTCTGGTGCGTATTCGTTGGATACTCGTGCCTGTATTGAAATCTGTACAGTTGCACCTCGTCTTTACCAGTACTCAACACTCAGCACGCATAGATGCCCAGGAAAAGCTTGACCATTTCTCTCTCCAACATGCCTACCTACCTCGCTGCCGTACTCCACATAACTCATTCCACAATCGCACACTGGTTGTCTTGAGCACGAAGTGTACACGACGTCGCACACCCTTTCATCGGTTTGTCTTATGTTCTACTGATGCTCGAGTCTGGGAGGGCAAATCTTTAAGTAGAACCAAGTTGATCATCTCGTCAATGATCGCGAGGGGATCCCATGGCTATCCGAACGAACTGTCGAGCCACAGGACCTTGAGCAGTTGCATGCCCTTGCGCTTGCGACATTGGATCAGACAAGGTGGCCTTCAGAACCATCATCAACGAGAACTGTGTCACGGTGGTCGTGGTGAAGCGGTCGACATCGCGAGAAGTGGGACTCGCTGTGGAGCCACAGACCAGACAGCATGTCGAGCTTGTACGCGTCGATGTCCGTGAGCGCTGTGATTCAGTATGGGCAATAAAGCGCGGGCAATCGTGCGCGCGCCATCGGTGCCGAGACGTGCATTTCGCGCGTCCAGCAGCACAATGCCGCCGGCTTCGAATGTCCGGTCCGGGCGGTTGCGGTCGTATGCCACATCAGTTGAGCTACTCCCATGACGTCCTGAGCTCCCGCGAGCAGTATCTGAAGATGCGTAACAAAGTCACTCGCGCGTGTAGGATGGCGAACCTGAACGACGCATTCGGAGAACGAGTGCGGCTGGTTGCCCAAGTCAGCCATGAACTGGGACATGCCAATAGACGTGTACATCTTGCTGTTGTTGGCGAACTCAGCGAGCGGATTGAGACGATTCCAGTCGTCGTTGTGTCGCACGATTAGTCGATGATCAGTACGTGCCACCGGCTGTACGGGTTGACGAACTCGATCTAGCTGGTGCGGCTACCGCAGTGACCGATGAACAGGCAACTAAGAGCGCCGTCCTTGTCCACTTCGTCCTGTGGGTGTTCAAGCCCAAACCCGTCGACATTCTTCGTACCGACGTCACCACTGGCCAACCTCGCTACGACAACTGCGACTGCTGGTCGAGTACAGTCTTGTGTAACGCCACCTCTGTGACCTGAACAAGACACGATCGGAGTCAAACGTTGACAGCATGGACAGATCACTCTAGCGAACACCACGAGCGCTTGAAGAGTGGCGTTCCTTCGGTCCGCCCAGCTCGCCCCAGGTCGAGACGACTCTACGGTGTCGCTACCAGTGTGCGCATGACAAGAGAGGCTGCAACGCAGACGAACGCAGACGAGAGGGCGTCGCTCACGACAAGATGTTTGTATTGAGCGCG
>JAASFT010000351.1:0-22443 GCA_023333885.1 Globisporangium parvum
CTTCGAGCTGCTGCGAGGAGTGCCCAGATGGACAGAGTGCGCTGACGATCGCACTCGATGTCTCGACGCAGCGCGAGGCGATAGACGAGAGCTCCGACGCGAACGAAGAGACGTCAGAGTGAGAGATGTTGGCTGAGCGCGCGGAGTGGTGATAAACCAATAACGGTGTCGGACAGCAATAATGGTTGGGCAGAGACACACGTACCTTGGTTTTACTATGAATGGCAACCTACTTTCAATGAGCGCTTGATTCGTCGCTCGATGGTCCTGCAGCTGCCTGCAGTGATGACTAGATGTGGCACGATAGTCCGCCTCGTGTGCTCGCCACGACACATACACATGTGTGTGTGTGTGTGCACACTGGCGCTTGGAGTCACTCGTTGCGAGTTCTCTCGTTGTGCTCACTTGTATATTTGATTATAGTATGGTGTCTGGACAGAATTTCGGTTCAAGGCAGCGCAGTAGTGATAAAAGCAAGTGACAGATGCCTCCCCCTAAAGATTCCGCACAAGATCTCGATACAAACTTCAAGTCAAGCGCCGCAGCAGCTCAGCCCAAAACAATCGCCAATAGATCAGCAACGCGACCTGACCTCGACCACCTCGACCTCGACCTCGACCGCAGCATGAGCGCAAGCGAAGAGCTCGGGAAGAAGCACGACTACACGGACGATTTCCAGCGCCTCGTGCCGCAGGCGCAGTCCGTCGCAGCGAGCGGCAATGTCGAAGCCGCGTGCGAGCTCCTCTTGGGGCTCGAGAAGCAAGCGCGCTTGGCGAACGACATCCCGACGCTCAAGCTCGTCGTGGCGTCCGTGCTCCAGCTCTGTGCGCAGTACAAGCGCTGGGAGCTCTTGAAAGACCACATCCTGCTCCTCTCGAAGCGCCGCGCGCAAAAGTCCGGTGCGATCACGGTGCTCGTGCAGCGCGCGATGGAGTTCCTCGCCGAGACGCCGAGCGAGTCGGTCAAGATGGAGCTCATCCACGCGCTCCGGAGCGTCGCGGAGGGCAAGATCTTCTTGGAGAAGGAGCGCGCGACGCTCACGCAGCTGCTCTCGCGCATGAAAGAGGCGCGCGGCGAGATCGACGCCGCAGCGACGATCTTGCAGGAGGTGCACGTCGAGACGTACGGCGCCATGACGAAGCTCGAAAAGACCGAGTACATCTTGGAGCAAGTGCGCTTGACGCTCGCGAAGCGCGACTTTGTGCGCGCGAACATCCTGTCGAAGAAGATCTTGCGCCGGACGCTCGACGAGAGCGGCTTCGAGGCGTGCAAGCTCAAGTTCTTTCGCTTGCTCCTCGAGTACGACGCGCACGAGAACAACGTCTTGGAGCTCTGTCGCCACTGGCTCGCGATCCTCCACACGCCCGTTGTCCAAGCCGACGACGCGCAGTGGCGCCCCGCGATCGAGCACGCAGCGGTCTTTGCAGTCCTCGCGCCGCACTCGAACCTCCAGAGCGACTTGCTCCACGCGCTCGCTGCGAACAAGCGCCTCGAGCTCGTGCCGCCGTACCACGCGCTCGTGACCAAGTTCACGACGAAAGAGATCATTGCGCACCCGCTGCCGCACGACGCGACGCTCAAAGCGCACGCAGTGTTTGCGCACGCGGCGCGCGGCGCCGAGTGGACGCAGCTGCTGCACACGCGCGTGACGGAGCACAACATCCGCGTCGTCGCGGAGCACTACGAGCGCATTCGACTGCCGCACTTAGCCGCGATGCTGGGGCTCTCGGAAGATGTACGTGGGTGAATGGGGGATTGGGGGATTGGGTGAATGGGTGATTGACATTGTGCTTCGTCGATGGATGCGTGCTTGCTTGGACTGGTCGCGTAGCTGACGGAGCAGAGCATCTCGACGCTCGTGAGCGATGGCTCGATCTTTGCCAAGATCGATCGCCCTGCGAAGCTCGTGTCGTTTGTGCGGCCGCTGTCGCCCGAGGAGCAGCTCTCGAACTGGTCGAGCGACATTGCGCAGCTCCTGCGCCTCGTTGAGACGACGTGCCACTTGGTGAACAAGGAGAACATGATCCACAAGGTCTAAGCCCCTCGCGCGGCAGTGCGCAGGTGCGGCAGCAGTAGTCGCAGCCGACGGAAGCACATGGAGCGAAGCGCTTGCCGCGAGTGCAGAGCCCGCGAAACCACCCAATCACCCAATCACCCAACGCTCTAGTCTCTCGCCCACACACGTGCTCATGCATGCTATGACTTGACGACGTACGCCTTGCTACTTGACGGACGGATGGACTGCCAAGACGCTACGCACTTGCTCGCACTTGCCTCAGAGCAAGTGGTCGTCGTCGTCTTCGTCTGCGTCGTCGAACTGTCCTGCTTCGAGCGGCTGCTCCAGCGCTGGCGAGAGCGTGAGCATCGCGTCCAACCGCGCAGCGATCTCTGCGGCGCGCGCGCCATCCGCGACTTCGTCTTCATTGAAGATCCAGCCGCCGTTGCCGTCAGTCCCCTCGTCGTCGTCGTCGTCGTCGTCGTCGGGATTCAGCTCTGCAGACTTGGAGAACGCTGCAAACAGCGCTGGCACTGCAGTCCGCACGGCCGCCGGTCTTGTCAGTCCCCACATGTGTATAGGCATGGGTGATTGGGTGGCTGGGTCGAAACGACTCGGGACGTACACTGCGCTGGGTCCGATGGCACGAACCGGAGCTCGCTGATGTCTTCGGCGTCCACCTAGTGCATCGCACAGCAGTGCGTTCGAGCAGTCAGTGAGGCACCGATCGAGGCGAGTAGCTACTGGTGCCAACAGCGAAAGCAGCACCTGGCAGTAGAGGCACGGACGAGGGAACGAGCTCGGGTCGCGCGAGATCGCGTGGAGCGTGATGCTGCTCGTGTCCCAGCCGTAGCCCACGCGCGCAGCAGTGCGGTCGCCGATCCACACAACGCGTCTACAGCAGCGCACAGACAGGTAGATACACAGGTAGCGGTGGATCGATCCCAGTCAATACGAGACGCTCCAAGACACGCACACACACGCACATGTACACGAGCAAGCAGGACGTACCTCGTCGTGACAAAGAGCGTGCCAGCAGTCTCGTTGAGCGGCAGTGGTGGTTCGCCAGATGCGACAGTCGCGTGCAGCTCTACGAGCGCAAACTGCGCCATGAGGAACTCTTCGTCTTGCTCGCCGCCGCCTGTGCGCAGCAGCGGCGCGCCATCGGCGCTGCTCAGCTCGCTCTGCGTCACGACGTTCATGCTGCTGCTGGTTGATGCTTGCTTGAGTTGGATGCTCGGTGTTGCAAATCCACACGGAACAATGGATTATACGAGCGAAATACAAACAACACCATTGAACTGGATTTATTTTTGCAGAAACCTGACACTATTGCTTGAATGGACAGGTGGGCCGCGATCGTCGCTTGCTGCTGTTGCTGAAGAGGCCTTCATGCGCACGTGCTCTCTTGTGTGCTATCGACTCACCAGGAACGCACCAACGTGACGCAGCACTGGTGGTATCGCTGACGCTCAAAGCTCGGCGCTCCACAGCAACCCCCAGTCTCTGCGCACCAGCATCGTCGGTCGCCTCCTTCGAGTCTCGAGTCATGGTCCCAGGACGTGTGCCTCTTGACCAAGATGCACGCTGAAGATCTGGTGGCTTGAGGCCGCAGACTCACACGGTGCCTCAGGGTAGTTTGGGTGGCATCAGATCGCAGCGTCACCTTGGTGGCACACTGACGACTCGCGTGGACACTCTTCAGTAGGGATTTCGAATGCGCAGGCACTCGCTCGCCCACTGGAGTCGCTTGCTTGCTAGTTTGCCACGGACCCTCCGGTCGCTTACCTCTCGCTAGACTGATGACGTCCGACACCGCGCACGCCTGCGCTCGCCACGCAAGTCAGCTTGTTCGAACGAGCGGTCATCGAGCCACTCGCAGTGTTGCGATCGCAGACGGCAGCGTGCTGGCTTTGCGCTGAAGGCACTTGAACGCAAGACGCTCGCAGACTCTGATTCGTCTGTTGCTCCATCACGCTCGCTCGCCCACATACGCAGTTGCAGGCAGCTGACTGACTCGCGGGCAAGACGCCGAGCCGATCGAGAGGCATGACCGACCAACCGCCTCGATCGCGACGTTCGAAGAACCGCTCAGCGACGACTCCAAGTGTCTCGTCTCTAAAGAGCCTATGGGCACCTCTGCGTCTTCAGTCCTAGCATTGCACCTTACCAGATCAAGTGATCTCAAGCACGACTCGTGAGTGCGCCGGAGACCTACAACGCGTCGCTATCGCGCCATGCGCTAGCGTGTCTCCACAGCCAGAGCGTCGCTCCGGCATGCTTCGCCGCGTCAATACACACAGCGGAGCCCTGGCGTCAGTCCGTCTGTTGACTGACACGCACTTGTGTGCGTGTGTGTGCGTGGCGCGCAATCGATCGATCCTCCACGCACTCACGCACGCACCCACTCGCCCACCCACTCTTCGGATTGGCGAGCAACAAGCAACGAGAGTGGCGCACAGGTCGACGACAAGCGACCACGCACTCCTGTCAGACTCGCTGCTGCTGCTGCTCGCGCCACGATGATGATTCGGCAGCGCCATCCCCACTCCGCGATTTGCTAGACATCGACAACAACAGCACCGACGACTCCTGTGCACGAGCTCGGCGATGGCAGTCTCCAGCATCTTCAAGCTCCTGCTACTTGCGACTACTGCGTCGCTGACTGCTGCGGTTCGTAGCTCTACTGAGCTGCCACGTCAGCAGCTGCACGCGCACCAGAACGCCTCGGTTGTGATTCGCAAGCTCAGCGCTGGCACGGGCTTCGTTGGTACGTGCTACACGCCGTTCCACAGCAATGAGTACCCTGTGAACGGCGGCGGCGCGAACGTCGCCGCACTGCGCCAGTCGATTGACGACGACTTTCGGCTCTTGAGCCAGCACGTCACGCACGCACGGACGTACCACGCGATGCACTACGACATTGAGATCGCGCCGATCGCTGCCAAGTACAATCTCAAGCTCTACCTCGGCGTGTTCCTCACGACCGAGTCCTGGTGGTCGACAGAGCTCCGAGCCGTCGCAAACGCAGTCAACGACTACCCCAACACAGTCGAAGTTGTCATCGTTGGGAACGAGAACATGAAGGACTTTGCCGTGCGCAGCGGCTTCATCCTCGACAAAGTGAACGAGATCAAGCGCGCGATCGGCGTGAACGCTGGCCGCGTGAAGTTTGGCACGGTGCAGCGCGTGACCGAGTACCTCGACGCGCGCTTTGACGGCGAGATGTGGAACCTCGCGAGCAACCTCGACATCCTCGGTGTGAACATCTACCCGTTCTTCAACAACTACTACGACGCGTCGACGCCTACGGTACTGCTCACGAGTCAGTGGGACGCCGTCGCTGCCAAGTACCCGCGCAACAAGCTCCGGCTCACGGAGACAGGGTTCCCGACTGCCGGTGCCCCATCAGTGCTCGCCCCGCGCGTGCAGCCGAGTCTGTGGAACTCGGTCAACTACTACGAAGCTGTCGTGGACTGGACGCCAGACGAGTACGCCGGTTTGCCCAAGTTTTGGTTCCAGGCGTTCGACCGTCGCGGCGACGACCGCACCGTCAGCGTCGACTATGAGCGCTACTTTGGCTTCTTCACAGCTGGGAAGCAGCACAAGCAAGGCAACTTCCCACACGCTCGATCCGCTGCAGGAGTCTGTGCGCTCGAAGACGGCGTCGACTACGTTGGCAACGACGTCGGGAATGTCTGGAGCGCAAAGGCGGAGCCGTGCTGCGATATCTGCCGCGCCACAAGCGGCTGCCAGGCGTTCACGTGGAGCACGTACAACGGTGGCACATGTTGGCTCAAGAGCGGCAAGGACGCGATCAAGACGGGCGTTGATGGCGTCACGTCGTCAGTCATTTAGATAGTCACACGCCGAGAGAGAGTGATGAGATGAGAGATCCATTGACGACTCTGTCCGTGTTGCCAAACCCGTCGCTTGTGCTTCTCCTACTGTCAGACGCTCATGGCTCCTGCTCTGGCTCCGCGTGGTCTTCACTGCCAGTGTCTTTGCCACTCGTAGGCACTGCTTCAGCGCAAGTACTGGCGCCATTGATGTCGCTGCTGTCGTTGTTGTCACTGTTAGCTTCGTCATCGGCTTTGCGGCGCAATGCCGCAGCGTCGAGGAGTGTGCGGACTGCATGGTTCGAGTCGGACGCCAGGTACGACGGCAAGCGACCTTCGCTGTCGACTGCGGTTGGATCAGCGCCATTGTCGAGCAAGAGCTGCGCCAGACGCGCGCTCGCTCCCAAGTGCGCCACCTGCGCCGCGAGGTGCAGTGCTGAGCGACCGTCACGCAGTCGGTGCGCGACGCTCGCTTGCTTCGTCGCAAGCAGAACCTCGGCGGCACTAACATGCCCTTGCTCAACTGCGAGCAGTAGCGCCGTGGCGCCAGTGAGCGGATCTTCGACGGACACGTTCGCGTGGTGGCTCGTCAAGAGCGCAACGATCGCTTCGCTGCCGTGATGACAAGCGCGCATGAGCGGCGTCCAGCCGTCAGAGTCGCGTACATCGACGTCTACGTTGTGCTCGACGAGCTTTGCAGCGGCGTACCGCCGTCCAGTCGCTGCTGCGGCATGGTGTAGCGGAGTCGAGCCATCGCGGTTGCGCGCGTTTGGGTCGCAACCGTGCGTGATCAAGAGCGCGATCGACACAACCGGTCCGTGCCCAGCTGCGACTGACAGAATCGACGCGCCACTAGCACTCTGGCACTGTAGATCAGCGCCGCGCGCAATCAACAGCGACAGTGCCTCGCGCTGACCGCGTGCAGCAGCAAAGACGCACGCTGTCCAACCCTGTGCGTCTGCAGCGTCGATCGCTGCGCCGTTGTCGAGCAGCGTCTCGACAATGTCAGCATGCCCATCCATCGCTGCGACTATCAGCGCTGTCTTGCCGCTGCTGTCAGTGGCATCGATGTTTGCACCGCGGCGCAACAGCGTCGCAACGATAGACGAGCGATGCCACTGGGCCGCTTGGAGCAGTGGCGTTGTACCATTGTCGCCCGCCGCGATGTTGATATCTGCGCCGTGGCGCAGCAACGTCTCGATCACTCGCTCATGGCCGAGCTTCGCTGCGTGCAGCATCGGTGTCCAGCTGTCGCGGCCGCGGACGTCCGGGTTCGCGCCACGCTCGAGCATGGCTCCAACAACATGCGCACGGTCCTTCTTTGCCGCCACGAGCATCGGCGTGAACCCGTCGACGTGTTTGACGTCGATCGTCGCGCCGCTCGAGATCAACTGCGCGACCATGCGGTCGTGTCCTTCGCTCGCTGCGTGCGAGAGTGACGTCCAACCAATGGCGTCGCGGGCATCCACGTCGGCTCTACGCTCGAGCAAAATGCTGACTGCACCAGCGTGGTTGTTGTACGCTGCTTGCATGAGCGCAGTCTCAGTGAGTGCGTCTCGCGCATGCACGTCTGCACCGCCATCGAGGAGTGCGAGGAGAGACTCTTCGTGGCCCTGGAACGCCGCTTGAAAGAGCGATGGCCAGCCAGCGCTGTTCCGATCGTCGACGCCTGCGCCGCTCTCGAGCAGACGCGCAATGACGTCGTGTCGGTTCCGCGACGCCGCTTGCATGAGCACGGTCGCGTCTTCACGGTCTCGGAGGTTCGTCGCGGCGCCGTTCGTGAGCAAGAGGTCGATGGCGTCGAGCGCGTTCTCGCCCATAGCATGGAACAGCGCGTTCCAGCCTTTTTGGTCTTGAGTGTCAATCGCAGCGCCGTGTGCGAGCAAGAGCGCGACCGTTGCGATGTGGTTGCTGTACGCTGCCTGCATGATCGGCGTCTCGAGGATGTTGTCGCGCTTGTTCACGTCTGCACCGTGCGCGAGCAGCGTCTCTGCAACGTCTCTGAATCCGTACAGCGCGACCCAGAAGAGCGCGGGCCAGCCCTGTTTGTCGCACGCGTCGACTGCAGCGCCATGCTCGAGGAGAACGTCGACGACCACGCGCTGGTTTTCGCTCGCTGCGATGATCAGCGCGGTCTTGCCTAGACTATCGCGAATGTCAACAGACGCGCCGAGCTGCAGCAGCGCTCGTACGACAGCGCAGTTGCCGTGCATGGCTGCGACCATCAACGCTGTCGCCTCTTGCGAGTTCTTTGCGTCTGCGTCAATCGCATCGTGACGCAGCAGTCGACGCGCGATCTGCTCGTGCCCGTTCCGCGCTGCCACGATGAGCAGTGTGTTCCCAGTGCTGTCGTGCGCGTTGATGTCGAGCGCGCTGTACGCTTCATTGCCACAATCGCGGTCGCCTCCTGCGCACAGAAGCTTCTCCACGGCTCGCACGTTGCCGCGTTCAATTGCACCGAGGAGCTGGATGAACCGCGACGGAGATGGTGCTGTCGCCTGCGAGTGCGACGCGTCCACGTGCTCCATGCTTGCTTTGGTTGCAGGAACTCGCGAGACAGAGGGAGCGGGGTCGGAGGCGGGAGCGCGGTGGAGAGCGAAAGCGGTTGTGAGCGCGCGCGAGTGCGGCAGAGCTGTGTGTGTGTGTGTGCCGCCAGGTGGCGAACAAGAGACCAGCTTGCGAATGTAGCTATTGACATGAGCACTGACTTTTTCTCTTTGATGGCTCAATCGCCTTGTGGCTCTTGTACACGAGGTCAGACCTCTCTCTATCTCCCAGCCGCTTACTTGTGCCCGACCTGGGGCAGCGCGGCAGCATGTTGTCATCAATGACTACGACACACAGTGCGCACGCACACATGGCTGAGTTCGCAGCCTCCACTCTGTACGCACAGCAAACCAGACTCGCAACCTGCTGCCAACGGGTGGTCTGACGTTCTCCGACAACGCGTCGCGACAACTCGATCAAGGGCAGGACAAGGTGTGAAGAGCAAACGCACTGTGTCTATTCCCATGTATGACACTCTACGTCTTGGTCGTGTAGTCTCTCACTCAACAGCTACTCGGCGTCGCCTTCGAGTCGGCGGCAGCCACTAACGACGTTGGTGACAACTAGCAGCGTGCGCTGTGTTGTGTGCATGCGTGCTGTGTGCGGTGCTGGCGTCTGGATGGCGCCTTCGTCAAGACGCCTTGCACACAACTCCTAGTTGACAGCACCCGAGACAGCGCCGACCGATGCGCGCTGACCCGTGAGGCTGCTCTTGAGGTAGCACGCCGTGCGGCCATCCGCGTTCTCGTTCACGAACGTGTAGCCCTTGCAGCCCGAGGTCTGCGAGCATTTGGCGCAGCAGTCGGCGGGCGAGAGGCGGTAGAGCGGGTAGCCCAAGTCGTTGCCGTAAAAGTCGACGTTCGTGAGCTGCTGTGCGCACTGCGACGGCGTCGCGATGCACTGGTAGAAGTTCGAGTCCCATGGCTGGCAGTACTGTCCCGCTGAGCAGCACGTCGTGCCAGTGCCACGAGCGTCGCCGCAGCTCGCCCAGAGCGGCGTCGAGCACGCCGGCTTGGGGTTCAGCACCGTCGACGACACCGCACCAGCAGATGCGCGCCGGTCGCTCGAGCTGCTCTTGAGGTAGCACGCCGACACGCCGCCTGCGTTGTAGTTCACGAACGTGTACGCCGCGCAGCCCGGAGTCTCCGCACACCGGTCGCAGCACGCGCCGAGCAGGATGCCGTACACGGCCGAGAGATCGCTGCCGTAGTAGTCCACACCCACCTCCTGCGCCGCGCACTGGCTCGGGCTCGGCTGGCACTGGTAGTAGAACGGATTCCACGGCTGGCAGTACGCTCCCGACTCGCAGCACTTGGCGCCTTCCACGCTGTTGCCGCAGTATGCGCCGTTCGCGGCACACGCCGGTGTTGTTGGCGCAGGCGTCATGTAAGGCATTGCGACCTTGGCCGAGACGGCACCAGTCACCAGTCGCTTTTCGCTGACCCCCTTCTTCAAGTAGCACGCAGTGCGTCCGTCCCAGTTGTAGTTCACGAACGTGTACGCCACGCAGCCCGCGGTCGTCGAGCACTTGTCGCAGCACTCATCTGGCTGGAGCCCAAAGACAGTCGAGAGGTCGTCGCCGTAGTAGTCAACACCAACTTCTTGCACAGGGCACTTGGATGGCGCAGTGCGACACTGGTAGTACTCTGGGTTCCAAGGCTGGCAGTATGCGCCAGACGCGCAGCAACGAGTACTTTCAAAGCTGTTGCCGCAGTAGTCACCATTCGCTGCGCATGCTGTTGGTGCTGGCGTTGGAGCAACTGTCGATGGTGCTGGCGTCGGAGCAACTGTCGATGGTGCTGGTGTCGGAGCAACAGTCGATGGTGCTGGCGTCGGAGCCGACGTGAGGAATGGAGCAGTCAAGTCTGCGGGGTACGACGGACTCTTGCGCTGACGGTCGTACGTGAACAGACCAAAGCGCGTCTCGAGCTCGACACCCATGGTGTTGTCGTCCGGGCGGCGATCAAAGACGTCGAACCAGAACTTGGGTGCTTTTGGCGCACCCGCAGGCGTCCACTGCGCGACAGCATTGTAGTACGCAATCGAGCCCTGGAGCGAAGGCACGACGCTCGGCGAGAGCGACGACGGTGCGCCAGCAGTCGGGAACCCGGTCTCCGTGAGCAAGAGCTTGCTCACTGGATACTTCTTCGCCACTTCTTTCCAGGCGCTGTCGAGGATCGCCACGGGCTTCGATGGGTTGTAGTTGTTGTCGAAGAACGGGTAGATGTTCACGCCGAGGATGTCGAGGTTGTCGCTCAGAACCTTGAGTTTCGCGTCGTAGTTCGAGTCGAGGTACTCGGTCACGCGCTGCACCGTGCCGAACTTGACGCCCGATGCCTTGCTACCGAGGCGGGTCTTGATCTCCGTCACGATGTCGAGGATCTGCTGCGGCTGGACGCCGAGGAAGAGGTTTTCGTTGCCCACAAGGATCGCTTCGACCGTGCCTGTGTAGTTCTGCACCGCGAGCACCGCGTTATCGATCTCGGCTTGGAGCCACGACTCCGTCGTCATGTAGATTCCGAGGTGGAGCTTCACGTTGTGCGCCGCAGCGTACTTGGCGACGTTCACGCCGTAGAACTGCGAGTAGTACGTGCGCACTTGCGTGAAGTGGGTCTTGATGAGCGCAAAGTCGGTGTTGATCGACTCTTCGAGCGCCGTGGCGTTGAACACCTCGTCGCCGAACGGGTACGCCATCGAGTGCATCGGGCTGTACGTCGTCGCCATGTTGCCCACCGACGTTGGGGCCACGACCTGGATCGCAGCGTGGCAGGTCGCGAGGAGACTCGCGCCGAGCGAGGCGAGAGCGCCGAGCGCAGTAATACCCCTCATGGTGACTGTGCGTCGAGAGGTGAGTTGGAGAATGAAGGAGACTGGAACAAGTGTCGACTGGCTGTCGGCAGCATTGGCGAGCAGAGAGCGCAGGTAGGATCAGGGTGAGTCAAGGAGTGAACCGACCACACGGCAGTTTAGGAGTGAACAGACCCCTGAACCACATCCGCACGCATGTAGCTATGCCTCCTCTCACGCACCATTACACGCCCGTGCCATGCATGCCTGGCGAGCCTTTCGTGCACAAGTGTACGGTCCAAGCGTGCGCTGACGACTTGCCTATGCCACAGGTTCAGTCGAGCGCATAGGCATGGTACTCGCAGCGCCTGGATCAAAGGATTCAAGTCAGCTGGCGCCTCAAGTCAACAGGGGTGCTGCACTGGTGCACAGCTCGGCACTGACACCTCCCGCGCTTGTCACGCGCACTCGAGCACCGTGTTGCCGCCACAACCTGATCGATGCCTTCGCGCTTGTTGTGACTGAGAGCGTACCAGCTCAGTGCACATGGGTCCGATCGGCTTGCGATCACTCTCACCCGCGCTCTCGTCCCCGAGCGCAAGGCATCACAGCTCGATCTTATCCCAGTTGTTCGTCAGAAGCAGGTCTGAGATGCGTTTCACGTGCCACATTTCTAGCGCGCTCTACACATCGTTTTACACTCTTGTGTAACTCGAACAGTGGGTCACGGTCCACATGTGTAGAGCGATCTATAGCATGCTTCACACTCCCATGTAGAACACTGTGTGGATTCAAAGCGATCTTTACACTCATCCAAACGCCTCGAAAGCTCGACGCTCGACGCTCGCGGTTCCAATACTGAAATCAAGTGAAAACACGACGCTCGACACTCGACAACCGACACACGACCGCACACAAGCAAGCATCGCGCAGCACGTCCACCTCCATTCGTATCCCCAGCTCTCCAAAGAAACCATGGCGCGCGTGTTCCGCTTCGCGATCGACCGCGGCGGGACGTTCACAGACGTGTACGCCGAGATGGACGTGCTCGACGCACAGGGCGTCGTGCAGGAGATCCGCCCAAAAGTGATCAAGCTGCTGTCGGAGGACCCTGCGAACTACCCGGACGCGCCTCGGTACGTCACATGCGCAGCACTAGCGCAGTAGACGCTGTCGTTGTGTCTGTACACGAGGGAGTCCGTTTGCTAAGCAAAGATCTGCTGCTACTGCTACTGCTGCTGCTGTCTCGATGGGCTATAGCGAAGGCATCCGACGCGTGCTCGAAGCCATGACGGGCGTGCCGCACCCGCGCGACCAGCCCGTGGACACGTCGCGCATCCAGGAGATCCGCATGGGCACGACCGTCGCAACGAACGCGCTGCTCGAGCGCCAGGGCGAGCGCACGGTGCTCGTCACGACGCAGGGCTTCCGCGACTTGCTCTACATTGGGAACCAGTCGCGTCCAAAGATCTTTGACTTGGAGATCCAGACGCCAGACGTACGCGCCTGTGGCTCGTGCTGTGTCGATCGATCGAGCGAGAGTTCTGAGGACTGAGCGTCGCTGGATCTGTCTGTGGATGCGCGCAGATGCTGTACGAGTCGGTGATCGAAGTGGACGAGCGGCTCCAAGTGATCAGCGACCCACTTGCGCGCGTCTCGACGGACGTCCGCGGCGTCAGCGGCGACTACATCCGCGTGAAGAAGGCGCTCGACATGGACGACTTGCGCCGCAAGCTCCAGGTCCGTCCCGCCTCGTGCCTTCTGTCCTAGCGTCCTCGTGCTCGTCCTCGTGCGTGTCTGACACTGTCTATGCCTCTCTCTCTCTCTCTCTCTCGCTACGCTCGCTAGGTCGCGAAAGACGCCGGCATCCGCAGCGCAGCGATCGTGCTCCTGCACTCGTACACGTTCCCCCAGCACGAGCGCGACGCCGCTGCGCTCGCGAAAGCTCTCGGCTTCACGCAGATCTCGCTCTCGTCCGACGTCATGCCGATGATCAAAGCAGTCCCACGCGGCTACACGACGTGCGCAGACGCGTACCTCACGCCAGTGATCCAGACGTACGTCGCGTCGTTCTGCGCTGGCTTTGCAGCTGGACTCGACCAAGTCAAGATCAGCTTCATGCAGAGCGACGGCGGGTTGGCGCGCATGAAGCACTTCCACGGCCACCGCGCGATCCTGTCAGGACCTGCTGGTGGCGTCGTTGGCTACGCGCGCACGACCCGCGCGCCAGGGCCGAGTGTCACCGGACCAGCGCCAGCCGTGATTGGCTTTGACATGGGCGGCACGTCGACCGACGTTTCGCGCTTTGACGGCAAGTTTGAGCACGTGCTCGAGAGCGTGACCGCGAACGTTCCAGTGCGCGCGCCGCAGCTCGACATCCACACAGTCGCCGCTGGCGGCGGCTCGCGTCTGTTCTACAAGAACGGCATGTTCATTGTCGGCCCCGAGTCCGTGCGGGCACACCCAGGACCCGTGTGCTACCGCAAGCACGGGTACTTGAGCGTCACGGACGCAAACCTCGTGACGGGTCGGATCCTCCCGTCGTTCTTCCCTGCGATCTTTGGTCCGAACGAAGACCAAGAGCTCGATGTCGATGGCTCGAAGCGCGCGTTCGCTGCGCTGACGGACGAGATCAACGCGTCGTCGGCGAGCGCGACTGGCGTCCAGTACACGCTGGAAGAAGTCGCGTCTGGCTTCTTGCGCGTCGCGAACGAAGCAATGTGCCGGCCGATCCGGAACCTCACGCAGATGAAAGGCTACGACATCAGTACGCACATCCTCGCGTGCTTTGGCGGCGCTGGACCGCAGCACGCGTGCTCGATTGCCACGGCGCTCGGCATGTCGAAAGTCTACATCCACCGCTACAGCGGCATCCTCTCTGCGTACGGCTTGAGCGTCGCAGACAGTGTCGTCGACAAGCAGCGGCCGTCGTCGGCCGAGTACACCGCACCGAACAAGCCGGAGCTCGTTGCGAGTCTCACTGCGCTAGCTCAAGACGTCGAGACGGAGCTCGTGAGCGACGGCTTCCAGCGCCAGGACATTCAGCTCCAGTTCTTCCTCAACATGCGCTACGAAGGCACGGACAACGCCGTCATGACGCGCGGACCAGTGAGTGCAAAGGGCATCGCGCTCGAGACCGCTGCCGCGGCGCTGCTGGCGTACGACTTTGAAGCGTCGTTTGTGCAGACGTACCAGCGCGAGTACGGCTTTGTGCTGCAGCACCGCGCGATCGTGATTGACGACGTGCGCGTGCGCGGCACGATCTCACCAGCGCTCAAGGACAGTCCAGCCGGTGCTGGAGCAAGCGCTGATGATGCGAGCTCAACAGCGACAACGCCGCCGCACTCGACGACCAAGCTTTACTTTGACGACGACAAGATCTGGCGCGACGTCCCTGTGTACCTTCACGAAGCGCTGCTCGCGCACCGCGGCGCATCGTACGCTGGCCCTGCGATCATCATGCAAGGCACGGCGACTGTCGTTGTCGAACCGCACTGGACCGTCCAAGTACTTGCGAGCGGCGACTTGTTCCTGACGTTTGACGGCACGAAGGCGTCGCTTGCGACGGCAGCGGCGACTGCAGCGGTCACGGCGGCTGACGTCCCGCTCGATCCGATCCAGCTCTCGGTCTTTGCGCACCGGTTCATGGGCATCGCGGAGCAAATGGGCAAGACACTCGCGCGCACGAGCGTGTCCGTGAACATCAAGGAGCGTCTCGACTTTTCGTGTGCGCTCTTTGGTCCAGACGGCGGCCTCGTTGCGAATGCGCCGCACTTGCCCGTGCACCTCGGTGCGATGCAGCAAGCTGTGCGGTACCAGCTCCAGCACTGGGGCAGTGACCTCCACGATGGCGACGTCTTGGTCTCGAACCACCCGCAGCTCGCAGGTGGGAGCCACTTGCCGGACATCACAGTCATCACGCCAGTGTTTGACAAGCAGACGCAGCAGATCGAGTTCTTCGTGGCGAGTCGCGGGCACCACGCCGACATTGGCGGCATTGCCCCTGGCTCAATGCCGCCGCTGTCGAAGACGCTGTCGGAAGAAGGCGCTGCGATCGTCGCGTTCAAGCTCGTTGACGGCCGCGTGGGGACGTTCCGCGAGCAGGAGATCACTGACATCTTGCAGCAAAAGGGCTTGGTCGACGACAGTGGCGCGCCGCGCATTGGCACGCGCAACTTGCGCGACAACCTGTCGGACTTGAAAGCCCAAGTCGCTGCGAACCAGCGCGGCGTGCTGCTCATGCACGAGCTCGTGGCCGAGTACTCGCTCCCGATCGTCACGGCGTACATGACGTACATCCAAGAGGCAGCGGAGCACGCCGTGCGCGCGATGCTCCACGCGTTCTCGCGCGCGCAAGGGCTCCCCGAGGTCGGGAGCGTCTACGCTGAGGACTTTATGGACGACGGCACGAAGATCGCGCTGACGATCACGATCGACCGCCGGACCGACTCGGCGGTGTTTGACTTCACTGGCACGGGGCCAGAGGTCTACGGGAACGTCAACACGCCGCCAGCCGTGACGTACTCGGCGATCATCTACTGCCTCCGGTGCTTGCTCACAGGCGAAGACCTGCCGCTGAACCAGGGCTGCCTCACACCGATCGACGTTGTCTTCCCGAGAGACGGGAGCATCTTGAACCCGAGTCCGAGCGCCGCTGTCGTCGGTGGCAACGTCCTCACGAGTCAGCGCATCACCGACGTGATCCTCAAAGCGTTTGGCGCCAGCGCTGCGTCCCAGGGCTGCATGAACAACTTGAGCTTTGGCAGCGCGACGCTCGGTGGCTACTACGAGACGATCGCAGGCGGCGCTGGCGCTGGGCCGACGTGGCACGGACGCAGCGGCGTGCACACGCACATGACGAACACGCGGATCACGGACCCGGAGATCTTGGAGAAGCGCTACCCAGTGCTCTTGCGCGCGTTCCACTTGCGCGAAGGCTCGGGCGGCAACGGCGCATTCCGCGGCGGCGACGGCGTCGTGCGCGAGCTCGAGTTCCTCGAAGCCATGACGGTGAGCATCTTGTCGGAGCGCCGCGCGTTCCAGCCGTACGGACTCGCTGGCGGCGACGACGGTGCGCGCGGCATGAACTTGCTCACGCGTGCTGACGGTCGCGTCCTGAGTCTGGGCGGCAAGAACACGGTCGACGTGCGTCCGCACGAAGTCCTGACGATCTTCACGCCAGGCGGTGGCGGCTTCGGCAAAGCCTAACGCGGCGCTCGCCCTCTGGCCACGAGTCTGAGCAGCGCAGCCACTGTCAGCAGCAGCAGCAGCAGCAGTGCCGTTCGTGAGACGTGCAGCCATTGCGTCGTGGTGCATTCATTCATTCCGTCGATCGTGTGCATACGCTGCCTCGTCCTGCGTCTATCGGCTATTGTCGTCGCGCGAGACCATGTCGGTAGCCATCGTGAGGTCGTAGGACGCCGCCGAGTGAACCTAGTGACGCCTGCCGCTGCGTTTGCCTTAGCCGATCACTGGCTTGAAGGCGTCTTGCGCTGCTTCGTGGTCCTTCTCCTGCGCAGCGAGCTTCGCGGCTTTGCGCGCACGGCGCTTCGCTGCCGCTGCGTCGGACTGCGCGATGTACTCTTCGATCTGCGAGTCGAACTCGTCTTTGAACTTGTCGAAGCGCTTGCCCATGCGCTGCTTGTCAGCGACCGATTGCTCCACGCGCTGCTGCGTGTGGCGCCGGTACGTTGCGTCTGCGTCCGTGAACGAGTCGCTCGAGACGTAGTCTGGGTAGATGCAGTCGCGCATGCGGTGGCCAATGCCGCCGCAGTTGGAGCAGATCATCGGCAGGAGACAGTGCTTCGCGACGTGGCCGCGCTCGCCGCAGTTGCGGCACACGCGGTCTTTGTCCTGCTCGCGGTGGATCAGCTGCTGGTACTTGCGCTCCTTTGCGTGCGCGTACTGGAGCTTACTCAGCTCGTGCTCGTAGTCGAGCTCGTCCTCTGGCGCATTCAGGATGCGGCGGCGCACACTGCGAGCGGCTCGAGCAGCGCGGTGGTCGCGTGCGTGCGGCGAGTCCGCGGATCGCCGCGCATTGCGGTCACTGCGCTTCGAGAAGTGCGCAGTGCGAGCGCTAGCATCATCGTCCTCGTCATCGCTGTCGCTGTCGCTGTCACTGTCACTGTCACTGTCACTGTCGCTGTCACTGTCGCTGTCACTGCTGCTCTCATCGTCATCGTCGTCATCGGCGATGTCGTTCCGGTCAGCTGTTGCTGCTTCCGCTGCTACTGCAGCTGCATCGACGTCTTCGACGCCGAGTCCGTGCTGCTCGGCTTCGTTCATTTGCTGGCGGAACTGCTGCGAGTGCTGCAGCAAGCGCTCGAACGGGTTCATGTCGTCGTCGGCGCCGTTCCCATGGCTGCCATGCAGTCCATTCGGACGGCGCAAGACGTCGGCGCCAAGGTCATCATCATCATCATCCTTGTCACCGTCGTCGTTGCCGCGGTTACCGCCAGTCGAGAGACTAAACCAGCGTGCAGTTGTGCGAGGAGCTCGGTGCGAGCGTCCACTGAGCGCAGCGCGCAGCGCGCTCGTCGTCGCGGCTGGCGCGAGCCGCAGCAGTCGGGTCGCCACCATCGTCGTCTTTGCTTTGACTCGCAAACTGCCACGACCAAGCAAAAGCGCTACAGTCGAGCCTTCCACATCAGTCAAAAACGATTGCTGATCGCTGTATGCACTATACATGCTGAACTCGTACTCTCTAGTTGCGATTTCTTTCTCTCAAGTAAAGTATTCTTCCAGTGCTCGAAATGATTCTGCACAATAGCATACACTGTGCTGTATGAAGTGGACACTATTTATGACGGACTGCCGCGCCGATCCCCTTTTGCAAGCACACAGCAGCAGCAAGCAGATCACCAAGCGAGCGAGCGAGAGAGCGATGCTGGCGGCGCGCGGACTGCCGCCGGACGTCGAGATCCGCGATGTCTGGGCCGGGAACCTCGAAGAGTCCATGAAGCTCATTCGCGAGGTCGTGCAGCGCAAGTGCTACGTCGCGATGGACACGGAGTACCCAGGTGTCGTGGCGCGACCGATTGGGTCGTTCACAACGTCGACCGACTACCAGTACCAGACGCTGCGGTGCAATGTCGACTTGCTCCGGATCATCCAGCTCGGCGTCGCGTTCTTCCACGAAGACGGCTCGTTCATGCGCGACGTGCCCGTGTGGCAGTTCAATTTCAAGTTCAGCTTGAGCGAAGACATGTACGCGCAGGACTCGATCGAGATCCTGAAGCAAGCGGGCATTGACTTCCCCAAGCACGAAGAGATGGGCATCGAAGTCGCGCGCTTTGGGGAGCTCCTCGTGCCGTCGGGTCTCGTCCTGAGCGACAGCATCAAGTGGGTCTCGTTCCACGGGTCGTCGGACTTTGGGTACTTGCTCAAAGTGCTCACGTGCAGCCCATTGCCAGCGGAGGAGGACACGTTCTTTGACTTGCTCCACACGTACTTCCCCACGACGTTCGACCTCAAGCACGTCGCGATGGACTTTGACAAAATGGGCGGTCTCTCGCGCTTGGCCGAGGACCTCCACGTCGAGAGAATAGGCACAATGCACCAAGCTGGCTCGGACGCGCTGCTCACAGCCGCGACGTTCTTCAAGATGGTCGAAGTGTTCTTTGACGGCAAAGTCGAGAACGCGAGCAAGTACTCGGGGCAGCTCTACGGACTCGGGAACAGTCTCTCGAGTCTCGGACAGTTGGGCTGAGGGAGCTGAGCTGAGCGACTCGGACTCAACGCAGCAGCAGGACCAGGAGACCAGGCGATCAAGACGGCAGTCTGGTGCGCACACAGCGCTCGGCAGCCGGCGATGCGTCCACGGCGCACTGGTGTCGCGCACGACACGTCACGGTCGTGGCGACACGCTTGTGAATGAATGGCCACTGTCACTCACTCTCTGTCGCACTTTGCTGGTCATTGGTGCATGCACACATGGGGTACTATTTGAATGCACATGGATACATGGGGTACTATTCAAGTGCACGAGGAGGCTCCTGTGCCGGACAGTCTAGTGCTTCTGCATGAACGCGACGACGTCGTGGATCGAGTCGTTCTTGACGCTCGCTTTCGCAAACACGACTTCACATGGCGAGTCGATAGCGAACTGGAACGCAGCGCCGTCGCGACCGACTGGGACCGTCGAGAGGTCCTGCTCGTCGCCTTCCGTGTCGAGCGACGAGCGCGTGGTCTTGAGCTGCGTGAGCTCTTTCTCGAGCGCTTCGCGGATCGCGTCGGTCGTCATCGCACTCGCGACGTCGCTCTTGTTGCACGCAATGAGCATCGGCGGCGCGAGGTCGTTCACTTTGGCATTCGAGAAGATGTCGTAGAGGAACCTGGACGGACGGACGTTCGTGAGTGAGTGAGTGCATTGCCCTAGGACCGACCAAGTGAATGAGCGAGCGAAGCACACTGCCGAGCGACGTACTCGGCTGCTTTGCGGAGCATCGGCGAGTCGGACGCGTCGACAACGAACACGATGCAGCCAGTGATCGGGTAGAAATCCGCCACGCGCCTACAGAGCCACGGGACACGTAACATGTACAGGCGTCAGTCAGTCACCCATCATGGACACTGTGGCATCGCGCAATGCACTGCGCTCGACTGTTGCGAGAGACAGCGAGACGTACGAGCGAAGGCGCTCGTGGCCTGGGAAGTCGACGACGTTGAGCTGCGCGTCAAACTTGGCAGAGTTGTGCTTTGGGTGCACCGGGAACGTCGCCGAGAGCTCTTTCATCGAGCTCACAGTCTCGACGAACTCGCCGTCGCGCACGGCGTGGAAGAGCTGCGTCTTGCCAGCGTTGCGCGGACCGACAATGAGCACCGTGTTGCGCTTCGTGCCAGACCACGTCACGTTGAGCCCGCGCATGTGCAGGATGAAGCGCACGACGAGCACGATGTACACGATCGAGAGCACGACTGCGAGCACGACCATGTGCGCTGGCGCGCCGTAGATCGTCGGGATCTGCATCGTAGGGGTCGTTGCGAGAGCGAGAGATGGGAGAGAAGGGAGGAGAGGAGGTTGCGCTGCTTCTTGAACTGGAGGCGCGAGGCGGCGAGTTGCAGAGTGACCGTGCACGCTCTCTCTGTCGCTTGGGCCGAGTGCTGGGACAAGATGATCGAGCGAGCGACCGCGTGTGCGTGAATCAAGTCACCAGCACCAGCTGTCGTCAAATACAATATGTGTAGTGAAGAAGATCAGGGAATCACTTGCACTATGTGGACCACGTCGAGTATTGAGGACATCCAAAGTGGACACATTTTGAACGCTGGAGTGCCAGCACCGAGTGAGCGTCGTGGAGAATGAATGAATCGCCGTCGTATGAGCACCGGTAGGAGCGGGCGGGCAGATATCGCGGACAACGACGACGCACAAGAGATGGTTCGCTTGAGGTTGAGTTGCTCGAAATGACGTCCAAGTCGTCGAGTCAATCGTGCGAACGCGTTTAGACTTGAAACCTGTATGTGGCCGAATCGAGGACTAAGGTCCACCTAATGATAAAAGTGAGGTTTCTCGATATGTCCGAATCGGACATGATCTCTGTGTAAAACATGATAGAGAAATAATGCGGTTCGAATCCTTTGTTGCTATATTTTCGATCATCTGAATGAGTATACTTAGTATACTCGTAGTGGAGACAAGCGAGTGAAATGGTCGTCTCATGAGGAATGAATGTAAACGGATACGCTATCATCTATACAAAAAACAAGACGAAAAGGAACTTTTGAGCCCTAACCATCAAACTCAATAATCAATACCTCTTCAAACAGATCGACCGTTTCTAAAGGCAAAATGCACATTAGCCGCTCAATAGCGACACCTTGTCTTGAACAAAGTATGTCTCACTTAAGTTCAAAGGCTGTGAGCCTAATGAAAATAGACAAAACATACTGGTTATTGAAAGAATGATGTACTCACGGTACTACTTGTAAACTTAAACGATACTACTTCAACCTGTGCGCACACAACACAACACAACAACACCAACAACACCAACACGAACGAGCAACGATGATGATGTCGGACTCACGACTCTACGGCGTCGCTGCATGGGCAATGGTCGATGCAGGCTCAAGCTCGACGCGCACGCTCAATCTACTAAACTGTGCCTGCAAGATGCGTATCGCAAAGCAGACAGTGTGTGGGTATCAACGGCAGCATCGCCAGCACGTGCCACCACAAGCGCAAGAAGAGCATGAGCGCGCGCAAGAGGTGGGCGCGTTTTTCGAGCCGCTGCAGCGCGAGCGGCAGCGACTTCGCGAGCTCCACGAAGAGCTTGAGGCACGCGCGCGAGAGAGCGATCTCTTCACGCAGAAGCTTGCGGACGAGCAGCGCGCGTGGGATCGATCAATGCACGAACAGACCACCACATCGCTGACCCATGAGGGCACGCTCGGGATTACGGTGGTGCGAAAGAGAGGTCAATACATGCGCAACCAAGCCGAACTCGACAAGTATCGCAAGAAGATCGAGTCGGCGAAGTCGACCTTGGACATCGGGATCTACATCTTCAGCTACGAAGTTGTACGTATAGGACTTTTGCGCCTACCTCAGACTGGCTGACTGACTGTCTCTTGCTCCCTCCCTTGTGCTCTAGCTCTAGCTCGCCGTGCTCGCCGCCATTCGGCGTGGCGTCAAAGTGCGCTTGCTATGCGACTTGGAGGAGGCAAACAAGGGCTACTCGGTGGTTCGACACCTGCAAGAGCAGGTGGAAAGCGAAGGCCGTCGGGCACAGCTCGAGCTGCGCTCACCTGAGGGGTGCTTGCACACCAAAGTACGTGTCCATTGACCAGTGCTGTGCTACTGACTTACGCAACTGACTCACCCACCCACACGCGTCACACTAGGTGTGCATTGTCGACCGACGCACATTGCTCCATGGCAGCGCCAATTGGAGCAAGAACGGGTTCCGGACGAACCGTGAACTCGTCTTCATACACGGTCAAGGCAGCGAGCTGTACGCAGCCATGCACTTCTTCGACTCACTGTGGTCGGACTCGTTCGTGATCGTGTATAGGAACGAGAAGTATGAACGATGCGAAGCAGCAACTGCGTCGGCTGTTCGTCATGATATGCGTAGCTCAACTCCCTAGTCAATTGAACAGTCTCAGTCTCCTACTACTCACCATCAATCGACTCACTTGCTCGTGATCTCACAGACACCAAGAGATCGTGGTCAGCTCTGAGAGTCCAAGTCCAAAGCGCGAGCCGACGAGTGCACCCACGCATTGTGGGTACGGATGAGCAACCAGCTTTCTTATTCGACTTCGCTGCTC
>JAASFT010000352.1:0-22439 GCA_023333885.1 Globisporangium parvum
ATGTAGAGCGTCGTGAGCTGCGTCGGCGAGAAGTCTGGGTCTTCGTACAGCACGATTCGCGCTGCTGCATGTTCGCCGCTGTCTCCAATCGCATCACTCTCGAGCGCGAGGCGCTGCTGGTTTGCCAAGAACCGAATGATCTCGGCTTCCGACGCAGTGTCTGCAACGCCGAGACGGTCTTTTGCGCTCGATGGTGCAGCAGCCTCAGGCTCACTCGCGCGCTCGAGCATGCTCCGTCGTGTGCCTTTCGTGCGTGCGTCTGTGCGCGCTGCTGCTGTGGTCTCTCGTGCTCCTGTCTCGTCCACGACTGCGTCTGGTGTGGAGCTGCTGCAGTCGGTCGCCGCTGGACGTTGGTCGCTGGTCGTTGCATGGCGAAGCGACGCAAGTGGCGCGACCCAATTGCGTCTCGATAGTGACAAAACCAGGCGATGTTGAAACGGATACCCCTTTCAAATGCGATCATGAGTGCTGGTCATCGAATGTGAGAGGGTCCTTGCGCAACGCCAGAATCAGCATGCGCATCAACGAGCGAGACCAAGATCAAGCGCGACGGCGATGGCGATCAAGAGCATTGGGCGGCTGCACTACTTTAACCTGCGTGCTCGCGGCGAGCTCATTCGCCTCGTGTGCGCTGCTGGCCGCGTGCCGCTCGACGAAGTCGTCGAGCCCATGGGACGCGAGTTCATTGCGCGCAAGCCGACGTTCCCGTTCGGCCAGCTGCCGATGATGGAGATCGACGGCAAGACGTACGCGCAGAGCATGGCGCTTGCGCGGTACGCTGCGCGCCAAGCAGGGCTGTATCCGCGCGAGAACGACGTGGACGCGCTCACAGTCGACATGGTCATGGATGTGTGCGCGGACATCCACAGCCCTGTGATCCAAGCCACGTTCCTCGAGCGCGACGCCGAGAGCAAGCAGAAGCAGCTCAAACGCCTCGTCAAGCACACGCTCCCTGCGCTCCTTGGCGGCTTGCACGCGCGCGTCGGTGGTCGTAGCGCAGCTGCCGACAGCGGCCCGTTCTTTCTCGGCTCGCAGCTCTCGGTCGCGGACCTCGCAGTCTTTGACGTGCTCACGAACGCGCTCGTGCCCAAGCACGAGGAGCTCCCGATCGACTACGCAGCGGAGTTCCCAAAGCTCGTGGAGCTCACGGAGCACGTGCGCAACGAGCCGTCGATCGCCGCGTACTTGCGCTCGCGCGACGCTCAGCCGACGCCATTTTGATCAAGCGCTCACCAGGACCCACTGCCAGGACAGCTCTACCTCGCACAGACAACGCCGTGAACACGCGATAGTGAGGATGTGTGTATATGTGTGTGTGTATACATGGAGTAGTGCGCTGGCGCTGCCTCCTCGTCCGCTTACGCTCGCCATCGCAGCAGTCGCGCCTGGCGTCATACTGGATTTAGTTGGGCGAGTCAATGCCAGCGCGCACGCCGCCGCGCACGAGCAAGTCGGCGATCGCAGAGCGCGACGGCAAGTCCGACGCACGCACGTCCTTGACGAGCTGCTCGACGGTCTTCTCTTGCTTCAGGTACTGGATCGCAATGTTCGCCAAGTTCGAGTCTGGCAGCGCCTCGGTGAACTGCAAGCCTTCGCGGTACACGATCTTGCTCGCGAGGCTCGCGGCGATGATGCACTTGATGTACGACAGCGGCACGTTCTGGTGCACGCGGTCGAGCGCGACTTCCTTGAGCTTTGGCGGCAAGTGGTCCTCAATGAGCGTGTACAGCATCGCCTTGTCGTCGTCCGTGACGTCGTCAAACTTGTCGAGGATCGCGTCGTGCACGCGGATGATCGCGCGACTGATGCGCTCGCTCGACGGCGGCAGCGCGGCGTTCGGGTTCTTCTTGTACTCGCGGAAGAGCAGCTGCGCCTCGACGCGCGCGAGGTGGCGGAGCTTCGTCACGACGTCTTCCACGAGCTCCTGCTTCACGCTCAGGAACTCCTCGGTCTCCAAGAGCATGCTCGCAATGATCTCGTACGAGCTGCACACGACGCCGCACTTGTTCGCCGAGCTGTCCTTCACGATCACAACGCCTGCTTCGTCGAACAGGAGCTGCCGCGCCTCGGGCGTAATGAACAAGTTCGCGCCTTCGACAATGAGCTTGGACGACGGCTTGCCCTCGGCGTCGAGGTAGTCGCGCCAGTTGTTCTCGTTGATCGTGTTCGGGCGTCCGCCGGCCGGGATGAACAGGTCGCTCTTCACGCGGTTGTGCAGCGAGTTGCGCGCGCGGATGCCCGACTGCGTGCTCACGTCGTGGAAGATGCCGTTCACGCCGACCTTGTCCGTGTTGTACGCGGAGAGCGGCAGCGACTCGTCCACGAGACGCAGCAGCTCGCCCATGTTGAGCCCGTCCGGGTTCTCAATCACGCCCGTGCCGTCGCAGATCCCGACGACGCGCACGTTCGTGCCGTACTCGCGGTGGAGAATCTTGATCACGTTGCCAGCCACGTCGCCGTCCGTGCCACCCGTGATCTTGATCGTGAACGGCTGCGTCGTTGGGTCAATGCCTTGCGACCGGAGCGCAACGTCCGCAAACACTGCGACGCCTTCGCTCGTGACACCGTAGACCTTGTGGTTGATCCCAGCGTCCGGCTTGGAGCTGATGAACGCACGCGGGATCGGGTAGCCGCGGTACGCCGCGCGCTTGGTCATCCACGTGATGTCGGACGGGATGATGTTCTCATCTGGACCGAGGTAAATGAGCTCGTCCTTGCCGTAGTAGTCGACAATGTTCTTCTTCACGTCTTCGTCCGTCGTGTTGAGGTCCAGGAGCGCGTCCGAGAACGCCTTCACGCTCTTGCGGATGATGAAGTCGCGCGGCGCAAAGTCGCCGACGGGACCAACGATCGGGTCACAGAGCACCACGGCCTTCGAGCCGCCCTCGGGGATGTCCTTGTTCTTGAGCTGCTGCGCAAACGCGAGGTTGTACGCCTCGTTGAACTGCCGCGCGCTCTCGAGCCCGTGCGCGTCGCGCGTGTTCGGGTACACCATGCGCAAGCCGCCGCGCGCGATGTCGCGGAAGCGCACGTGGAAGCCCTTGAAGCGGCGGCCGTAGATGAAGAAGACACCGTATGGCGTCTCCGTGCCGACCGTGCCGTGGCCAATGATCTTCGGGTCCATGCGGAGCGCGAGTGCGTAGCGGTTGCGCACAAACTTGTTCGTGCGGAGCGTGCCGGCGACGGCGTCGACCATCGTGTTGAGGAGCAGGATCGAGTCCTCCGTCTCGACGTTGCGGCGAATGTCGACCTTGATCGCTGCGACCTTCGCTTCGACCTCCTCGGGCGTGAGCTTCGTGAGCGACGGGTCGAACTTCTCGAGGAACAAGTCGGCAATGCGCGACGCGTACGGGAGCTGCGCCGGGTGCTCGAGGACTTCGATGATCCGGTTGAGCGAGTACGCAAACGGGTCCTTCTTTGCCAGGACGCCGTGGAGCATGTTGCCGTACGCGTAGATGATCTCGGCGCGCGAGAGACCGAGGTCCGGGTGCTTCATCGTGAGCTGCAGCGGCTTGTCGTCGACCCACTTGAGGTACTTGAGGTTCCCCTCGATCTTGTTCCACTCAAACTGCTTGTTCGCGGCCTCCTGCGACGGCTGCACGAGGATGCGGATCATCGAGACGTGGCCGTTGCCAGCCTTGTGGTCGTCCACGACGTCCAAGTGCGCGCGCACGACGTTGAGCTCGCACAGCCCGAGGTACGTCGCCGCCTTCTGGATCGCGCTCTTCGCGAGCACGTTCGACGCCGCGATCGTGAGCATCGTCTGCGGCAAGGTGCCGCCGCTGAGCTTGTTCTCTTCGCTGCGCTTCTCCCAGCCGTGCTCGACGTCCACCGCGACGCCCTCCGTGCCCTGCACGCGGTGGAACAGCGCCATCTGCGTCGCAATGCGGCGCGGGTTGCTGAACTGCACGTACATCGAGTTGCACCGGTGGAGGTAGTCGTCCACAGCCGCAGGCTCAAAGTACGCCGCTGGCGCAGGGTACCCGTCCTTGCCCTGGTACTTGCCGGCCTGGAGGTCGGCCATGAACGCCTGAATGGTGTTGCGCGCGCTCTTCTCCTCCTCCGTCTGGCCCTTGAACAGCTCTGGTGGACATGAGCAGTACGTAACAAGAGTCGTGTGAGCGAGCGCGTCTGCGCACAAGCAGCTGCAGCGCTACAAGCAGTAGCAGTGGCTCGAGTGTGACCGGACGCACCTTGCTTGCCGAAGCGGAAGATGTCGACACCGAGCGTGTCGTCAATGGACGTGAAGATCTTCACGCGCGCGAGCTCCGCGCCATCAATGTTCTTTGGGAGCTGGTCGATCACGTTCGCGAGCAAGCCCGGGTAGTTCGCGCCCGAGCGGATGTACGAGTAGACTTTGTCCTCTGGCGAGCGCAGCATCACCTCTGGCTGCTGCGCGTTCACGAGCGCCGTGATCGCGTTCAAGTGCTGCAGACGCTCCTTCTCGTTGATCGCGCGGAAGTACGCAGGCGGCATGTTCTCGAGGAACCACGGCACGGTCTTGACCGCCGCGCTCTTCTGGAAGCCGTTGAGCGCTTCCAAGAGCTCTTCCTTGCTGTGGCCCTCGCTCTATTGACCGAACGCGCGAGTGAAGCAAGCGAGTGCTGCTGTGAGCATTCGGCGTCTAGAGCCGCGCGTGGTGCCATCCCAAGCGACAGCAGTCGAGAGATCGAACGCGAGAGCCAACGCAAGCAACAGAGGCAGCAAGACGCACCTGCGAGGCGAACGTGTTGACGAGCACCGCGAGCGGGTTGCTGCTGCTGCGCGGCGCGAGCGCGGCCGAGCGCTGGAGCTGGCGGAACTTGGTCGCTTGCAGCATCTTGTGTGTGTGTGCGCGCGAGAGAGGGAGGGAGAGCGAGCGGCGAACGGCGAGAGGCTGCTGCGGCGGAGGGGGAAGATCGGGATCTGAGCGGCGCTGGGTGGCGAAGTGAGCGGTGCGCAACGCGAGCGAGCCTCAAGCGTCTGGACGCGTGCCTTGCCCAACCGCCGTTGCTCGCTCGAGCCAAGGGTGCTTGGTCACCACCTCCCGTTCAATGTGACAGTCACTCGACGAATGTATGTGGACGAAGCGCGGGAAACAAGCTCTTGTCCACTTTCCATTTCCAAGTGTCAAGGAAATGCGATTCTCGGCGCGTCATCGCGACGAGTAGGGTTGCAGTCTGCTATATCCGATGACCGGAGATGAGATGAGCGGGCAAAGATTCCTCTGGCACGGACTGTTGCTACTGACTGGACTATACGAATGAGAAAGTGTACTCGGTTACTATCGAGTATAAACTATGCAAATGTATACACATTTCGGATGCAGTACGGGAGCATCCGTAGCAGCATGCACTCGCGTTTCCTATTGAACTTGCTGTTGCCATGTCTATCGTTTTCGAGGTGCTCTGTGTCGTCAAGAAGCCCATTCATCATCGAGTGGCCTCGAACACTCGAGCTTGAGCTTGAGCTTGAGCTTGAGCTTGAGCGTGAGAGTGAGCTCGCCAACCATTCCTTTCCCCATCGATACGCCAATGCACCGGACAGACCAAGTCTCGCGACTACCCGCTCGCTCGTTTGCCACTCCTTCCTTGCTCCTACTCGTTGCCACCACATCTCTTGTGTTTGAATGCACACCAGTCAGTCGGTCACGTGTGCATGCCTGCTGCTGTTGATGGATGGATGGAGAGAGGCACCTGCGAGGCTCGCTCGCCTACCCGACAACCAAATCAAATCGAGCGAGCGAGACCACGTGGCCGCGAGTTGCGCGAGCTTCTGCTGCTGCTTGGCGACACGGTTGGTCCCTTGCCTTGCCTTGCCTTGCCTCCTTTGCAAGCGCGGGCAGCGCACCGGATAGATCGGTCGCCACGCGCCGTCGTCCGGGCTCTGCATGGAGCGCAACTTGAACCACCAGCGCTTCTTCAAGCGACGTCATGGCTGGCCATGAGGTCGCGGTCGCCTCGGCTCGGCTCGGCTCGGTGCGCGATCGCGACAGAGCCAGAGCTCGCTTGGTCGTCGTCGACAGCGAGCGGCACTCACCCACCACCACGTCCGCCATGAGACAGCCACGGGGAAATGATGCGTCCGCTCCGCTCCACTCGCTACATATCTCCACCGACTCGTTGTCCGCTGTCGAAACGACAGACTACTTACACAACAACAACAACCAATAGCGAAGCAATGAACGCGATAAGGTTCATCCACAGTGCTGACGATGCGACCTCCCTGCTGTCCACGTCCAGCGCAGTAGTGCCGTCCGCCACCTCATCGCCATTGCTGCTTTGCTCGCGTGGTCCTGGTGATGGCAGCAGCAGCGAGCACAACGCCAATCACAGCTGCGAAGCAGACCGCGTCAACGTCGCTGGTGTTGCAGAAGGGTCTGCGTTGACAACCAGCTCTGTGTCGCCATTGCCAGCGGATGCGCAGCAGCTCGAGACTGGAGCAGATCGCAAGGGCGACAGCGTCGCTGCTGCTAGTAGCGCAAGGTCTTTGGATGTCGATCCTGATGGACAGTCCGACCTCACAGACGCTCCACAGCAACTCGCAGACGCGCAGACAACAGTGACCGGGGCGACGGATGAAGATCCTGGCGTCGATGAACATCACCGAGCGACAGCAGACACAGGTACAGCCGACAGTGCACGCACTGACACAGACACCGCACCACTCGATGCGCTTCACGACGCCATGCAGCGCTTCGTCCAGCAGCTCAATGCGATTCCAGTCACTCCTGGCACGGACGAAGGTGGAGCCACTGGCAGTGATGCAAGCGAGCAGCAAGCAAGGCAGCGAGACGAGACGCTCCTGCGTGTACGAGCGTGGCCTGATCGATGCAAGAGTCGGCATGGCGAGCTGGCTCCGATCGATGACGCTGATGCCAATGACATCGCTGCTGTCGTTGCGGTGCCCATGCGCGTCGCTCTCGACACAGACGAGCTGCTGCTGCGCGTGATCCCGCTCCAAGGCGGCGTGTACCGCGGCCAAGTGGTGCTGAGCGTCCATGGCGCTCGCAGCGGCAGCAGCAGTCGTAGTCTCCAAGCAGACTTGACAGATCCTCGCAGCGAGGATCAAGCGCCACTGCCATTGTTCGTTCCTCACGGGTCCGGTGTGTGGACGAGCGCAGACGGATCGTCTCGATGCGGCGAGTGGACGCACGGCGAACAGACTGGCGTTGGGGTGCAGCAGCACGCTGGTGTCTTCATGTACGAAGGCGAGTGGCACAGCGACGCGCCGAGTGGCGCTGGCGTCGGGGCGTTTGCTGACGGCCGCGTGTTTCAAGGCGAGTGGGTGAGCGGTCGACCGTACGGACTCGGAACTCTCCAGTCCAGTGGCTCTGCTCGCACAAACAGCAGTGGCTGGTTCTACGGCACGGAGTGTCTCGCGCCGTGCTCAGACGCGCGCATCGTCGACAGTGAGGATGACCATCGCGTCGCAGTCCCGCCCGGGTTTGCAGACCAGCCACTGCGCGGTCTCTTCATCGTCGGTGCGCGGCTCGAAGCCTGGCGCTTGGCGACGTCTGCACGCGTGCTCGCCCATTGGCGGCGACTCTGCTGCGACCAAGCAGTCGCACGTGCACGCCAGAGTCGACTCCGGGCTCTCGTTGCGTGGCAAGTTGCCCACGCAGCGCAACAGCGCGCTGTCGATGCACACGTCGCACGGTGCGTCGAGGCACACAAGCGGGATGCCAGTTCGCTCGTGCAGCGCACAATCGAGAGCCGCGCCAAGCACGCGCGTGTGGCCCAGGTGCGCGAGTACCACACACAGCGCTGCGCAACCGCTGCGTTCCAGTGCGAACTCGCTCGGTGCTGTGTCGATACGCAGCAAGACGCAGTCGATCTCCTGACGCGCGAGCTTCGCGATGTCCAGGAGCTGCTGACGGAAGCCCAGCGCGCGCAAGCCGCGTGCAGAGAGCACAGCCATCGCTTGCAAGTGCTCAAGCGGCAGACTGAGAACGTGTCGCTCAAGCTCAACGAAGTTCAGAGTCAGCGCCGTCTCCGTGCTGCGGCTGGCAGCAAGAGCAGCGTCGCAGTGGTGCGACCGCCGAGCACTGCGTCGTCGCTGTCGATGCCTCCGATACCAGACCTCGTCCAACGTAGCTCTGCTGCAGTGACTGCAGCCACTGATGTATCAGCGCGATGCGTCTGTCGCAGCGAGTCACGGAGCAACGTCACTGTCATCCAGCCAGCAGCGTCGTACGTCTGCGATGTCCCTGGATGCACATGCGGCATCCCACGAGACGTCTTCATGCGCGTCGGTGCAGCGCTGAATGGCGAGAGCTAGTGGAGGAGGACGAGGATCTCGCGTCTCAATCAAAGTCGACGTCGCCACACGCATACTAGTACCGTTTCAGACGTAGTGAGCAGTCGTGGGATCTACTGCGCACTGCACTCGAGTCGCTCGAGTGCATCGTGCTGCTTGAGGACACGGCACGCCCGGCTGACTGGACTATGGAGCCGACCGACTTGTCACTCTCGCTACCACCGCACGCTGTGAGCGTGTGTCGGAGCTTCGTCACGTTATCAGAGCGCGTCGCATGGTATAGCGACGATGCGCGCCACCAGCACCAAGCGAGCTGTCCAGCGAGCGCGCGACGGCAGCGCTGGCTCGAGGACGTGTGTCGCCCCAGCGCGCTTGAGATCGATGCGCTCGTGCGAAGCGCACGCTGCGACGCGTCTGCGGATGGTGTAGACGCAAGTGGCGACGGGGAGCGAATGGACGTCCTTGAAGACCTCGCGCTCTTGCGGCTCATCCTGTCGGACGACACATTCGCGAGCATTCGGTGGGCAAAAGTGAGCCTCGCAGCAGCGCTGCAGCGCGTTGTCGAGCAGTCAGCGCTCTCTGAAGCAGCTGCGCGTGCGTGGGACGCAGTCGAACTGATCCTGCCGCACATGCGAGCGCTATCGAGCGACGACCGTGCAAAGAGTTACGTCTTAGCCACCAAGATCGTGGCGACCGCGCACGACAAGTCTGCGCTGCTCGAGAGCTTCCCGCTCGATGTATCGCTGTATCCGCTCGCGTCAGACTGCACTCTGCTCCTTGCAGCGTGCAGCGCTGGACACTCGCGCATGGTCACGCAGCTCCTAGACGCCTCGAAGCAGATCCCGTTCAGTGGAGATGTGATCGTGCATGGACTGCATCTTGCGTGCGCACGCGGGTCGAGCGCGATCGTTGACGCGCTCCTTGACGACTACGCGAGCTCGCCGAACGTGTGGGAGCACCACCCGACGCTCTTACACGTTGCTGTAGCGAGCAGCAACCTCCACGTCGTGAAGCTCCTGCTCGAGTGCGACCCACGCGGCGCGTTCATTCGCATCGACGAGCTCATGGACGAGCTGAAGCGCGGAGCCATGAGCTGCGGGAGCCAGACTTCATGGCTCGATGCGATCATCGGCAAGCGCGGCTTTGCTGCGTGGGACGTGCGCGCACTCGAGACCGCGGTCGAGTCGAACGACAGCGTGCTCTTTGACTTGTTTGTGCGCCACATCGAGTGGCGTCGTGAAGACCTCACAACTGCGCTCGCAACAGCGCACGTCACGCAGCGAGTCAGCATGGCAAGCACTATCGCGCGTTTGCTTGAGCGCCAATCCGAAGACGAGCCCGACGCGCAGTCTCTGCCTGTGTTTGCAGTCGGCGACATGGTCGAAGCGCGCAAGCGCGGCCGCACGACGTTCTCCGACGCAGTGATCCACTGCTGCTACCTCAACGGAACGTACGACGTCGCGTTCAGCAGCGACGAGAGCTCGAGTGCGCCGGAGCTGCTACGCATGGAGGCAGCGCTCGAGCCGGATCAGATTCGGCACCGATCAGCAGGACGTACTTCACTCGGCAGGGACGATGAGAAGGAGGGGGAGGAGGAAGGCACGCTGCAGTGTCTTGACAGCGTCACTGCCAGTAACAACACGACTGCCGAGCCTGCAGACTGTCAAAGTGAGCTCGAGCGCGGCTTCTACGACCCAACGCCGTCGTCGCTCAGTGAGAACGACGACGACGATGACGACGACCGCGAGATCCGAGCAGATGCAGCGATCATGGACGACCGCGCGCTCGAGCTCGTGTCGAGTCTCGACAAACTCCTCGCTGACTCGAACGAAGACGTAGCGTCTACGAGTGAACCTCCGTCGCTGTCGAGTTCATCGGCTGCAAGCACCGACTCCGTTGGCAAACTCTTGGGCCTTCAGCTCGCTCAGTCGCACTCGCAGCCACTTCAGGTCGCGGAGGAAGACCCCACGCGCAAGAGCAACGGTGCGAACGACCTCTCACAGACTGACAGTGCGTCCGACACGCTCATGCTTCGCACTGCTGTTCGCTTCGAGACGTCATGCGACGGCGCACATGTTCCATCACGTGAGTCGCTAAGCCGCTTGGATACACAGAACGGCGAGGCAGCAGAGCGAGGCAACAGTGTGAATGCCGGCGACTTGGTCGAGCGAACGCCAAGCGCTGACGCGCTTGCACCAGATGATGAACTCACGCGTGACGCCGCTCGTAGCGCCGCCGGCAGCAGCACAAGTGAGCCGCAGTATGCGCTCGGCGATGTAGTCGACGCGAACTTCCTCGCCATGGGCAAGTTCCATCGCGGTCGCATTGTACAGGTCCACACTGATGGTGGCTGCGCGTTCGACGTTGCGTATGCTGAGTTTGACGAGACCGAGGTGCGCGTGCCAGCGTCGCGTCTCCGACTGCGCACTGATGCACCGAGTGCATCGACTGCGCCACCGAGCGCTCGTGTAGAAGCAACAAGGTCTGCTCGAGTGTCGACTGCCAAGGCGACGCGAACGTCGTCGCGCTCAAGCACCCGAAGCTCAGCGAGCAGCTCGAGCCACAGCGCTGCGCAGTCTGAGACGCTCGTCGTGCCACTCATTCCAACAGCTGCAGCAGGCACAGCAGCGAAGCGAGCATCGCTCAAGTCGGCTCGACCGCTTACAACTGCATCGAGCGCGCGCGCAGCGCCGCTGTCACTACCTGCGAAGCCTCCTGCGACAGCGCGGCGAGAGACACGGAGCCGTGTAAGTGCACGAGACACTGCACAGGCGATCTCTTGGCGCGAGCTCGAAGAGTGGCGGAACGTCGACGCCATTCTCACCCGCAAGCGCCGAGTCGTGAACGCGCTGAGCGGCGGCATCGAGAGCGCCAGAGTGCCATGGGGCGAAGAGTTTGCTGCGATCCAGTCGCTCAAGCGCTTTGTAGCGCAGCACCCAGACGTCTTGCGTGCGCACATGTGAGTGAGCTCATGAGTTCTGGATCGTGACGGACGAGGGTACTGAGCGGTCTGTCGCTTCGATCTGTTCTGTCATGTCGGTGTCTACGCTCCCAGCTCGAGCCAGCTCGAAGAAGTCGGCGCTGCGAGTCGCGCGAGCGGGAGGCAGTCTTCTCGACCTTCACAGCCAGCGCTGTCGCCAGCAGCTGCGAGCCATGCGCGCGAAGCCCTGCTGCTCGTGAAAGACCTCTCGTTCCTGCTGCAGCAGCGCCTCGCGCCATTTCTCGGTGCGCTCTTTGTCTGTCCACTTGCGATGGACAGATCGGCTAACTGACACGATCTGTCTCTCCATGGTGGTCAGACGTGATCCTCCCAGCGGTCCTCCCTGCTGTGTTCAACGCCGGCAAGCGGTTCCTCTGCGACACGGCGTACGAAGTGCTCGAAGCGCTCGTGCTGCACTGCAGCGGCCGGAAGCTCGTGCTCTTGCTCCTGCAGTACGGCGACGAGTGCGCTCGGCGAGACGACACGCGGCTGCTCAACTTGGTGCGAGACGCGGTCGAGCTGTCGCTTGTATATGAATGAATGTGTCGAAATGTCTAGCTTCTGATGCTCCGCGCGCTGTCCAGACAAGCGTGTACGTCGAGAAGTGCCTTGGGAGCCTCAACGCCACGGAGATCGATGCACTGCTCGCGCGTCCAGGCGCGGCGGCGATCATCGCGTCGCTCGCTCACTTGCTCGTGTGCAAGGCCGCGCCGTCGAAGATCGCGGCGCAGAAGAGTCTCACGCACATCCACACTGCGCTGCAGGTACGCACACTTGCATCTCGAGTGGATGCGATGTGCCGCCAGCTACGACTCACAGTAGACTCGCATGCGCGGTAGGACTCGGCGTTTGAGCGCGTCGTGCGTGCGAGCGTCTCAGACGAACTCGCAAACACAGTCTTGCGCCACACCCTCCATAGCACAGGCGTCGGTGAGAGCAGCGCGCGGTCTCCGACGCGAAGTCCAGTCAAGGGCGGCGCTGCGAGCCCAGTCGTCGTCGTGCCTCAAAGCATGAGCATCCTCCAGCGCATGGTCGTGCAGCGGCAGAACCGCGTCGTGCCAGCACCAGAGTAGCGAATACACACTTGACAGTGTCTCATCTGTGACTCATGCTTGTGTGGGCTACGATAGCGAGCGAACACTGTGGATGATGTGAGGACGACGGTTCTTACGTGATAGAGTACATAGCTACTGGCATACACAGAGACGCATCTCGCTCGCTCCATGACCCGAGCATTGCAGCGCTAGCTCTCGTTGGCTGCAACATCGACGATGTTGCGTCGCTCGAGCTGCTCGTGAGTGGTTGCGTCGAGTCGACTGCTACTGCAGCGTCGCTTTGCGGCGAGTAGCTCGACGCAGTCGAGGAAGAGATCGACCGAGTCGCTGCGTTGGCGTCGGCTCGAAGACGGCGACGACGACATTGTGCGCAGCGTTGCGACGCGAGACTTGCTGAGCTCGCCTCTCACACAAGGTGCCGGACAATAGACAGGCGGAGAGGACGATAGCTGTGCATGTGTGGCTGTCGCTGGGAGGTCGTAGATGCCAGCGTCCTTGCCTTGAGCGTCCGAGAGCAGCCAGTTGGTCGTCGGAGACGCACTGCTGCTGTGTGTTGACGCGCTCGTTTGCGGTGATGAGGAGGAGGACTCGACACTGCTGGTGTCGGAGCCGGTCGCACTCGGTTTGAGGAGATCAGTCCACGAAGACGGACTGTTGCGAAGGCTCCAGCCGAGTCCTGGAAGCGGCGACGACCGCAGCAGCGGACTCGGCAGCTGCCAGAACGTCGAGTGGACTCGATTTGCATCTGGCGAGATAGCAAACCGACTGCTCGCACGTAGCTGCAGTGGTGGTGCTGGCGATGTCGGCTGATACATTCGGGCCCTGCCGTCCACGATGTCGTGCGCTCCAAGGCTCAGAGGTGACGCAAGGCTGCGAGCGTACGCGGCAGCAGCGCCATCTGGAGAGCTCACCGACATGGGCGACGGCAGCAACGTCGGGTAGTAGTAGTAGTACGCCGAGTGACCGCTGCCGCTGCTGCTGCTCTCAGTGCGGACTGTGAGTGTGGAGTACGAGCTCACGCTCTTGGCTGCCGCTGAGGTCTCTCGTGCTTGTTCCTTGTCGCCAGTGCTTTCCTTCCTCTGCATCTCCTGCCGCTTGACTGCGTGGCGCGTGCGGCGTCGGAACGTCGAGTACCAGTGGTTCTTGATCGCATTGTCCGTCCTACAGACATGTTCGTAGAGCGACAGCAGTGCATGCCGATGTCGTTAGATCTGTGTGCAGCGGCTCTCATGCAATGGTCTATCGCCGTCGTCTCTACGCACGTACCTGCCTGGCAGGAGCTTGGCGATCTCTGCCCACTTGTTCCCGAGCTGCTTCTGTGCGTTAAAGATGATCTGCGTCTCGTCCGCGCGCCATGGCGCCTTGTCGATCGCTGGGTCGAGGAAGTTGAGCCACCTCGTGCGGCACTGCTTGGGCGTGCGTCCTGGCAAGTGCTCGTGGATCTTGGACCAGCGCTTGGTGCCGTAGTCGCGCACGAACTCGAGGATCACGCGATCGTCTGCGGCGCTCCACTGCCGGCGCTTGTCCTGCGTCGCTGCGGTCTGGAGCTTCGCGGCGTCGCTTCTGTCGCTGGGTGACATGGTGCCGTCGTCCTCGGTCTTGGCGAGTGGGTACACAATGTGCTGTGTGCTGGCGATCGTCGCGTAGCGGCCCTTGCGAGTACGCGCTGCTGCTGAGAGCAAACGCACGTGGAGCGAGCGCTGGCGCACACACGCACGCGAAGGTCTGCTGCTTCTCGCGATCGCTAGCGCTCGCACAGACGCGGCGGATTGCAAAGTGCTCATGCGCTCCTCATGCTCGTCAATGAGTCGTTTCGTGCGCAAGCTTCGATCTTTTCTGCGACGGTGTTGCGCGTGCGTTGCGCGTTCAAGGAGCGGGGCGTCGCTTCACGCAAACACGCACGGAACGCCTTGGGGCACAACCGAGCGATGCTAGTGCAACGTTTCGACGGTTGAAGTGCGAGGTCGAGTCGAGGTCGACGCCTCATGCGCTTCGAGATTGGGAGGCGTGTGTGTGCACACTGCGTGCGCGCTTGCCTCTGTGTGCGATCGCTATCTAGCAGCATCGACGTCACGGCCACCGCAGATGGAGACGAAGAGCTCCGAGAGAGCTCCGAGAGAGAGAGAGACAGCACTTGCAGAGCCAGCGAGAACCTGTCGGTTTTGTCCGATGCACACGAGCGCAAGTCAGATCTGCTCCACACGCGCTCTCGCGACTCGAGCGGGCGTGGGCCGATGAGCTGATGGTCTGTCCACGCGACTGCATGTGCGGTGCTTGCTCTGAACGTGAGTGAGCAAGCGTGCAGCAGCAGCAGCAGCAGCGAGTCGTCGCGCCGAGGTGGACAGATCAATGCCGTTTGGAAAAATACAAAACTGCACATCGATTCGATGTTGTCCACACAGCGCGCTCTATTGCAAGCGCCAAAGAGCGCTCTATTGAGAGGCGCGGTTGACTGGCCAGCAGCACGACAGGCAAGGTGTTGTTGCGGCGTGCGGTCGCGCTGGACGTCGTCGCGAGGCTTTACTAGCAGATTCCCAGTCAAAGTTATAAGGCATCCTCTATAAACACCATGGCCCCACCACCACCAGCAGGCGAAGAGAAGGTCGTCATCCTGAGAACGGTCGGCGGTGAGATTGCCCCAGCTTCGGCGCTCGCTCCGAAGGTCGGTCCGCTCGGTCTGTCGCCGAAGAAGGTCGGCGAGGACATTTGCAAGGCCACGGGCGACTGGAAGGGTCTCAACGTGACCGTGAAGCTCACGATCGTGAACCGCGTCGCGACCGTGACGCTCATTCCGTCGGCGTCGTCGCTCCTCGTGAAGGAGCTCAAGGAGCCGCCGCGTGACCGCAAGAAGGTGAAGAACATCAAGCACGACGGCAACCTGTCGCTCGACCAGGTCATCAGCGTCGCGCGCATCATGCGTGAGCGCTCCATGGCGCGCAACCTCGCTGGTACGGTCAAGGAGATCCTCGGCACGGCCAACTCGCTCGGCTGCACGGTCAACGGCGAGTCGCCGACGGAGATCCAGCGCCTCATCTCGGAGGGCGAGCTCGACATCCCGGAGAAGTAAGCGCGCGTGTGCTCGCGCTACACGTCCGACTGATCGACTGACCGACCGACTGATCGACTGGACGCGATCGCCGAAGCCTCACTTTGACAAGCGAACGGGGAAGATCCGAAATGACAACGTCTGCTTGTTATTTCGTCTGCGGCTGCGCGCGCGTGCTCGCGTCGGTGGCAGCGACTGCAGCACGCGCGCGGGCGTCTGTCTGTGCCTTGTCTCTCGTTGTCTGCGATGATCACGTCGTGCTTGCGCTTGCTCGCTCCCGCGCGCTTTGCGTCTCGCAGTGACAAGGACAGCAGCGTGTAGCGGGACGCCTCATGGTGCATGTGCGATTGGTGTCACGCCACCGGCGTCGCTGCTCGCCGTCTGTCACGCCGAGTCGTCTGCGTCATGTTCAAACTGCTGCAGCTCTCGCTGTGCCCGTCCTGCCACCACAGCTCGTCCACTACGAAGCGAGCAGCACCACAGCCCTTCGCTCACTCGCTCACTCTCTCTCTGCTCATAGCTCATAGCTCCAGCGTAATCAGACGTAGGACACCAGGTCACGCGCAGCGCTCGCTCTTGTTGTTGGCATGTGGCTCCGTCACTTGCGACTACTGAAGTCAGCTCGTCCCTCTCTCTCTCACTCTCTCGCAACGCTCGCTCACCCAAAGACAATTGAGCTCGCACCAGCGCCGTGCTGCTTCTTCTTGGCGTACTTGGGCTCAAACGCCTCGGCGCTGCGCTTGTTCGCGTCGCTCGTCGTCGACTCGACGTAGCCCGACGACGTGCTCACGTTCTGGATGTCGTCAATGCCTTGCGCCTGCAAGTTTGCGCGAATCGCTTCGACGTTCGTCGCGCTGATGCCAATGTCGTCTTTCACTTCCTCGACCGTCTGGCGACCGTCGGCGTGCGTCACGAGCACGCGGCGGCACGTCGTGTTCGCTGCCCAGCCCTCGCCGCCGCTCATGTGCCACGCATTGCGGATCATGAGCTCAAAGTAGTCGTCGTCGTCGATCGACGCACTCACGTTCGCGTAGTACCGCACGAACTCGTTCGGGTGCACCTTGCCGTCCTTCTCGCCGCCGTCAAACGTGTCGAGGAACTCGCGGAAGACCTCGTCCTTGGTCTTCTCGCCTGCGAGCACAGCGGGGTGCTTGTCGGCGTTGTATCGCTGCTGAATGTCGTTCAGCTCGATCACACCGCTGCCGTCGGCGTCAAAGACCTTGAACGCAGCGAGCACGAGCTGCTCGCGCCGGTCGTTCAGCTCGCCCTGCAGACCCCCCAAGACAGACAAGGAGGCATTGCGTGAGTGCGAGGACAGCTGTACCAACCTCCCAGATCCAGTGACGTACGCGGATCGCAACGAGGAACTCGTCAAAGTTGATCCCGCCCGAGCTGTCCGTGTCGATGAACTGGAAGAGCTCCTGGACTTCGACTTCGCTGAAGTCGAGCGCGTGCTCGCGAATCGCTTTGCCAAATTCCGTGAGGCTCAGCTGCCGGTTCCCGTCGTCGTCGATGATCCGGAACTTGCGGCCCAAACCAGCGATGCCGCTGTTGAAGCAAACGACGCCAGTGAGCACATTATGTGTGAGCTCGCACATGTACCAGTTCAAACGGCACGCTCACAGAAACCCAGCGACACACACAGCGTACCTTGCGCCGTGCTCGTAGAGCGACGTGCGCAGTGTCTCGAGCATCTGGAGCACGCTGCGCGAGGCACTGAGGAGCGTCGGCGGCAAGACATTCCCGCGGCTGATGACCATTGGCTTCGTCACTTGCTTCTTCCCTTCGGCAAAGTGCTCGATCGGACCGACAAAGCCGCCGAGACGCACGAGCGCGTCGACGTCAGCTGCAAACTCGGCGCCAAAGCCGCCGCGCGCTTTCACAGACGCAACGCGCGGTTCGCCGACAAAGAGCGCGCGGATCACAGGCTTGACGTTCTTCACGCTGATGTCAATGAACGCCTGCGTGAGCGTCGATGCGAGCACGTCGAAGAGCACGTCGCTAGTGTTCAAGAACCCGACTGCGATCACGCCGTCGTAGCCGCGCGCACGCGTGAGCTTGCTCGCCGCGTACGGCAGCTCGTCGAGCGTAGCGACAGTGAACGTCTCGGAGTGCACGAGCGCGTTCTCCTGGAGCTTCGTCGCGACGTTCTGCGCAATCGCATCGACGATCTCAGCGTCGACTTTGGTCTTGAGCACTGCAATGCGCACGACGCCAGGCGCGGCAGCAGCAGCAGCAGGCACTGCCACTGCAGGAGCAGGAGCTGGAGCTGGAGCTACTGCCACTGGTGCAGGCGGCGGCGCGACAGTACCAGCGTCGCTCTTTGCTGCGCGCGACTGCTGCGGCGCGTCTTCGCCGCCAAAGCCAAAGCTCCAGCTCGAGCCGCCACCGGGCGGCGCGTGCACGCGGGTCGTCGGCCGCTTGAGCTCGCCAAAGTCTGCGCTCGTGAGCGTCGACATGCTGGTAGTCTTGGGGAATGAGGGAGCTCGCGCAAAGGCAAGCAAGCAGGAAATCTCAGTCACGTAGCGCCTTTCGAGTCACTTGAGTAATGTATGCGGCCAAATTCCCTCTCTAAAAAGCATAATTTTATTGTGTTTTTTCACTATCAAAAATTAAATAGGGAACATGTCCGCGACCAGGCGACATGACCTCCCCGCGGTTCAGAAACAGGCGCCTAAAAGTTTTTGGTTTCGTCTTGCTTAAAGTATGGAAAGAAAGTAACATTTATATGTTTCGAAACATGTAAAAGTTTTCTGAACTATCTCGTTTAAAGTATGGAATAATTGTAACATTTATGCGCCTGTTTTTGAACCGCGGTGGGTCATCTCGCCTCGCGTTTCGTGTTGTGACAGGAGCAAAATGATTTGTAGTAGGAGCACCCATGCACCTGCGCAGGTCGCTTTCGCTGCACGCTCCTAGCTCTACGCCCCTAGCTCCAAGCAAGTCGTCATTAGCACGAACTGAACCAGCGAGTTGTGGTCTGGACATGTGCGAGTTTGGTGCGAATCGAGGCTTGCTCGTCACCGATGACAGAGCTGTCGTAGTGCAGCGACATCGAAGTGATCGAAGTGATCTCGACGATCATGGAGGGGTAGCCGCAGCGTCGCTCGCTCGCTCGATCAACGACGACATGACTGCGCTGCTCGCACAGCACTACCATGGATACAACCCAATGAGCCGTGCGCCGAGCGCCGAGAACACGTGCGTCGAGAGCTGCTCGGCCACGCGCGTGTCGCCCTCGGCCTTTTGCCAGTGGTCGACTGGCAGCAAGCGCAAACGATAGCGCCGCAGCTGCTCGTCCACGTACACGCGGTTCATCGGAACGTCTGGGAGGAAGCCGGTGTACACGACTTCGCGCGGGATCGAGCCGACGTGACGGTAGCTGTTCGCGTGCGGGATGCGCCAGTCAAAGAAGATCACGCTGCCAGCCGTGCAGCTCACGTGCTCGTAGCGCTCGATCACAGCGCGGTCCTCTTGCATGCGCAATGGCGAGAAGTCGCCGAGACACACTTGCGGTCGCGCACTGCTGCTCTCCTCGGCTTCATCGCGCCGACGCTGGTCGCTAAAGTACGTTGCAAACTCTTTGTGGAAGCCGCGCACGGCTTCAAAGCCGCCAGTGTTTGCGTCGAGGTTGTCAGTGAGTGCAGTGATGCACTGGATCGGTCGCCAGCGCGGGGTGGCTTTGCCCGAGTTGAACGGGTCGGTCGGACAGCAGTCGAGGTGCGGCGTGAGCGACCGCTGCATTGGCCGCGACTTCTTCGCGCCGTGGAGCTTGGAAATCGTGTCGGGGACGCGATAGCACACGCGGTTGATGTACATGAAGCCCTGCTTGCCATTGAACGCGCCATGCGGATGCTGGAAGTCCGGGTGGTTCTGCGCATACGTCGCGCTCCAGAGATCGGTCATTGCAGCAAAGACACCCGCGTGCTCCGCGACGCGCAAGCGCCACGACGGGTAGAACAAGTCGAGGATCCCGCCCGCGCCGCCGGTGCTCGAGAGCTTCTTCAGGTGCTTGCCAGTGCCTTCCAAGTCATTTGGGTCCTAAATGTCATCGCCACCCGAATACGCACACACTCGTCAGTACTAGAGCCACTCCATTGCATTGCTACAGCGCTGCAAGTGCATTCGCAGACGTACCACGCCGTACTTTGCGAGCTCGCTGTGCAGACCCGCGCGCGCTGCCGCGACTTCGTCGGAAGTGAGCACGTTTGGCACCACGAGGACGCCGTCGCGCAAGAATGCGTCGACCTGCTCTTGCGTGAGGAAGCGCTCGGGCACGTGCGGGCACGCGTCGTCACCAAGCACGCCGGGCTCGAATGCTGCTGCGCTGCCATCAGCATCGTTCACATCGCGATTAGCGTCGACCATTCTCGTTTGTGAGTGTCACGGTAGTGTTGACTGAAATACGAGAGTGGTTAACTGGTTATTTTCTCAAATTTAGCGAAATTTAGTCTATTTTTGCAATTTTATGAATTGATAATGATCGGCTTGGAAGCGCAAAAGTACACCAAACGAACATAAACAATGGGGAAGACACATCGTAGAGCTTGGGCTCTTTACCACGCTCGTTCCGGAACATCAAGCACCCCGACGCAGAGAGACGCGGAAGGACAACCCCGACATTGAGTGTGTGAAGTGTGGAACAAAGATCACGAACGCGCTGCCTGCCAGGCATTTCGTCATTCGTGCGTTCGTGCGTGCTCGACAATTCCTTCCGACGTCAAGACGTCGTTCTCTTCATCTCCTGCAAAACGAAAGCGCATCGCAGCAAGTCAAGCACTTGGGTTCTCGTCGCCAACACACCAACAAAGGCATGACACGAACACGCCCACACCTCGCAAAGCAACAAAGCAAACACAAGCCCACATGCACAATGAGGTCGCCTTCGCATTTTACGCCGCTGCAGTTCCATACCCCGTGATCGAAAACCCTGCCTTTCAGCAGATGCTCCTGTGCGATCGTCAGCACTTGTCGCTTCCAACACGCCAAGCGATCTCTGCAGAGATACTCGACTCGGCTTTCGAATGCGAGATGGTCGACGCCATTCGCACCTTCAAGCAGCAGCCGTACCTCTCGCTCGTGTCCGACGGATGGAAGAACATGAATGGCGAGAGTGTGGTCAACTCTGTCGTGTATGCGCCTCAGATCCGGCCAGCATTGTGGAGCTCGACCTCGGTGAAGGAGAAGTTCACTCTGGTGAGTTCATGGCGAATGCGTTGCTGAGGTGATCGACGAGCTCGAGGCGTCAGTCGGCAAGGTCAAGTTTGCCGGAGTTGTCGCAGACAACGTGGCGAAATTGCGGAAGATGTGGATGGTCTTGCAGCAACGTTGGCCAGCAATGGTGTTCAACAGTTGTGCTGCCCACGTCGCCAACCTCGCTAAGAAGGACGTGTTTGAGCTATCTATTTTGAAAGACGTTCTCATCAAAGCTGTCACTGTCGACCATCTCGTTTGTGAGTGTGTGACTGGTGTGGCGTGAGAACGATGAACTTAGCATGCGCGAATATCGTAAGGACAACCGTGAATCAGGTCGAAAATAACCAAACAGCGCCGAAAATTCCACTTACAGAGAGTGCGAATTGATCCGAACCCATCGCCATTCAACGGGCCAAACGAGCGTAGCTCTCTTTCGAGTAAAGAAGACGCTCATTTCGCCAATTTCGGGCGAATTATTCGGGAAGTCACATCCAGCACCTCCAACTACCCATTGATCCAATGAAAATGACGCAGGTTGTTGACAACGTGAGATAGAAAATGGATCGGAAATTCGCCATTTCAAAAGAATCACACGAGCCAGCGGTACTAAAACCAAGTGTATTTTGATCGTCGCACACCGTTGTTCTGCATCAGTCGTTGAACGTTCTCGAGCACTTCCCATGTCGCATTCGCCGCACATTGGCGTACACAAACGTGTCAGATGTGGAGCGTGCCGAGATAGGTGCAATGCGAACTGCCAGAATGAACTTCGCAGCAAGTGCAAAGCAGATGAAGCGCTTGAACGGAATAGTGTGGTGAGCGCTCAATCACGTCCGGAGAAAGGAGACAAGATGACTGTCGCGCTTGCTCGACAAGTGCGCCACGCATCGTCTCCTGCAAGAAGCAAGCTCGCGTCGCGTGTCGGATGCGAGGCTCAGGGAGGACAACGAACAGCCGTGGCCCGTGTGTACCGTCCAGCGCAATCATCAGAAGACGGACCGGCTCGCAATGTGGGTCGACATGGAATATATTGACAAGTGTTGAATCGCTCGCTAAGTAGTGAGGTTTTTGCTGAAGTTCATTGTGTAGACAAGCGCGTCGCTGCTGGCATACAAGCCCTTGCGGTACTCCAGGATGTGGCATCTAGTTGAGATGTAAGGCCGGCTCATATCAACTGTATAAAAAAAATCCAAGCTCCCGTACTGAAAATTTCACATTCAAATCAACTCATATTCACCTTAAGGCTCGCGCGCCAAGCAGGTGGTTAAAGTACATTTCGATGTCATCTTGTGTACCGTTGCGACGTTGGACTCATATGAATGATGAACTCGTACACTTGCGTATATCTCGACTTGATCATTCACAGTCTATCATTTTTTCGCCGAACACCTGACACACGAAACAGATACTGTGGTATTTGATCAATTGCTCTGTTGTGTTGTTGTCTTTGACGTCTTCGTCGTCGACAACAGAACACCTATCAAACGCAAGCCGATTGGGTTGTTCGTTGTAGATTCGATCGTCATTCGAGGCAGATTGCAAGATCAGTTGTGTTATTGACTTGTTGGTAGCGCCAGCAATAGCATCAAACGAATATGAGGCGACTTGTAACCGGACGTGTCCGAGTTACGCAGCACCTTTGCGAGGAAGCGTGTGTGAACACCTTCAGCAAGGATTCCAGTCGATCAGACGGAAAGCAAACAAGACACTGAGTTCGAGTGCTCAAAAGTGTAACTGATCATTTGAGTCGGAAGTGCGGCTCCACCCTTTGGTGTGAGCCTTTAGATCTAAGTATGCAATACTAAATCTAAGTCAACTAAAATGTGGTTGGCTCTGAGAGTCCGAGTTCACTGATTGGCAAATATTCTAGGATATCTACCAATTAGAGCCACCGCCAATGAAGGCCGGTCTTAAAAGAAGTGCG
>JAASFT010000353.1:0-22439 GCA_023333885.1 Globisporangium parvum
AAGACTCGAACGCGTCGGCGAGCCCACTGTTGTAGAACATCGTGGCCAGTATACGACTGAGGACACTGTCTAGCTATTGCCTCCATCGTCCTCTTTTGCATCGACCAGCATCGGTGCTTGCCAGTACAGAGACTTCGTACCTCATGAGCAGCTCATGTGTGGCCAATCCACTTCTGGGACCAAAGTTGCGAGCTTCGACCTCGGCCTCGACCTCATCAAACGAGTTTGTGTTCAACTGACCGGTGTCCTTCAGCGTTCGAACAAACTGTGAGCTATGCGCTTGCGATCGCTCACAGTCTCTCACTTGCTTGCTCTTGCTCAAAGCGACACTCGCAAGCGCTCGTTCTCGCCGCATTCATCGACCACCAGCACAATCGTACGTTTGCGTTCTCGACGCGGTCACCAGACGCACCAACGCCAACTCGAGTGTGCATACGAAGCTGTCATGCCATTCAATCGTCAAGTAGTCATGTCCTGAGGTCCTACGACGCTCGTGCGAATGTGTCCTCTGCCGGCTCCTTTCGATGCGCACGAGTCCGTCGGTGTGGCTGTCCACACCTCGGTCACGCGAGAGGTACGCGCTTGAGTAGTACTCGCACCGACGGGGTCGTCGCGCCAATCAGCCAGCCACTCCGTCTCTCGTCTCCTGTTCATCCACTCGCCCATGCACCACACGCACAGCGCACGCTCGAGCACCAGCACGGTCTTAAATACCAGCGATCGTGCTTCGTACTTTACATCCTTGCGGCCCTCTGCAGCGTGGGTCTCTCGCTCACTACGCGCTCGGTCGCGTTCGCCATGGTGGTCGGTCGATCAGCCGCCGATTGCCAGGAGCAGCAGCACTGCGCGCGGTCAATCCGTGCGTATCCGCTTCACGTCTTCGTCGCTATCCGAGTCCTCATCGGCGTCCTGCATCGCCGCACAGTCCCCAGGCAGATTCAGACGTGTGAGTGCACTACCACCACGTAGGACAGCATCGACGTCCACAGACGCAGACGTACTTCGAGCGCGCGCTTCACGCCAGCTGCATCACTGCTATTGCCATCGTCGCTAGCGGTCGTCGCTGCTGCTGCTGCTGCAGTCTGACCATTCGGCTGGCGAAGGAGAGTCTGGGGCGAGCCAGGGATGAGGTGCTCGAGCGTAATGTGCTTCGAGTGCGCCGTCACGGTGTCGTAGCAGTACTTGTGGAAGATCGTGTCGTAGTCGCTTGAGCCGTCGGGGGCACTTGGGTTGTGGATCGTCCCAACGACTGCGTTCGTGTACATCCAGTCCTCTTCGTCTTCGTCCCAGCTCTTTGCAAAGCTCTCACTGCACACCAGCACACACCAGTCCAGTCCAGTCAGTCAAACACTAGAGATACACCACGGTGGCCGAGGCGCCCGAGACGCTTCACTCGTCTTAGACGTACCCGCAGATGCGGCACGTGGTCACCGACTCGTCGACTGGCACGCGCGCGTGGTCCCACGACGTAGCGTCTGCCATCTCGTCGTCCTCTGCCTCCTTTCGATCGAAGAAGCTGCTGCTCGTGGACTCACGCGGCGCTGTTGCACTGGCACAATCGGTCACCCACTGGTCTTCATCTGGGTACCACGACCGCGAGATGCCGCCGCGACTGCGCTCTTTCAGCGACCGGTTGTACTGAAAGAGAAAATCGAGATGGGCGTTGAGTTTGTCCTGCTCTTTGAACCGCAAGCCGCTGTCGCGGCACACGAGCGGCAGCGCAGCGTAGAGCTTCTGGACATTCGACTCGACGCGGTCTTTGTGGTTCACAACCGTGTCGCTAAACCACATGCGCGACGCGCCGGTGTCATTTCCAAGCGCCTGCTGCTGCAACAGTGCCACAGGTGGCGGTGGCGGCATTCCCATCTGCAGTGGCCGCGGCGGCGGCGGGACGAGGAACTGCGGTGGCGGTCGCGCATGGAGAAACGCTGGCGGCGGAGGTGGCGGCATGCGGAGGGGACCGCGCGGCGGCGGCACAATTGGCGCAGTCGGCACAGACACTGGCGCCGCAGTTGGCGGCGCTGTTGTCGTTGAAGGCGCATCGTGCTGCGTCATGCCTTTGAGCTTCTGGAGAATCGACATGACTGCGGCAGGGTCGGGAGCACGCGGCGGGTCGTTCGTGACTTCGTTCAGCGGCGCTGTCGCAGCAGCTGGCGGCGTCTGATTGCGCGCCATGAGCTGCGTCAAGTGCGCAGCGTTCGCTGACCTGACAGGTGCGCTCGGTGGCGCAGACACTGGCATCGCGACTGGACCGCGTGGCGGTGGCCGCACAGGCGGCGCTAACACGGCGTCACTGCGGCGTGGATCGCGCATTGGCGGACGACTTGGTCCACGCGGTGGACCTGGTGGCGGACCACCGAGCACTGGACCTGGCGGCAGCACAACAGCTGAAGGCGAGATCGCCGGTGGCGCTTGCTGCTGCTCTTGTGGCGCGTGCTCCGCGGCGTGGAACGCAAGGAGCTGGGCGTAGAACTCTGGGTTGTTCGCCCGCACTTCTTCGAGCGACATGTGCTCCGTCGGGTGGATGTCCATGTCGTTCTGGAGCTTCGTGAGGAGCGACCGGAGCTCCATGTCTTGCGTCTGCTGCGCCGATTTCTTGGCTGGTGCTGGTGCACCACTTCGACGTGGCAGCTGGCCCGGAGTCGCCGACGCGGGAGCGAAGCTCGCGGGTTGCGCCATCTCGGCTGGCTCTGCGAGTGCCTGCGCGCGGTTCGCACTCGCACGCATGGCCGCAAGTGCCTCAGGTGCAAACAGCCGCGTCTGCTCCCACGTATTGAGCACGTGGATGAAGCGGCGGAGGTCTTTGCCAGAGACCTACGTGGGCGGCAGATGGCGAGTGGGTGAGCGTTCGTTCGCGTGGCTTGGAGAACGGACTCGAGGAGAGAGAGAGCGAGAGAGGAGTCAAACGCACCTGCTTGACGCAGTTGCAGTAGAGCGGGACGATGACGCGGCCAAAGAGCGACGGGTACGGGCCGCGGACATTCTTGAGGATCGAGTCCGTGAGGTAGAAGATCGGGAGCTTGTACTGCGGCGCGACCTGCGCGTGCACAGACAGACAGACAGACAGACACAGGGGAGCAGTGTCAACGACGAGCGGCTCAGGGCTGGGACGTAGCAGGCGGCGCACTGGCGTGCTCGTGGTGCGCTCGACGAGTCCGGCCGTCACGCACGCAGGCTGGCTAGCTAGGAATGTATTAGATAGACACGACACACTCGGCAGGCAGACAGCGGCGAGTGCAAGAGCTCGCTCGCTCGCTCCTCCTCTCTGTGCCCTCTCTCTCTCTCTCTCTCGTGGTCGTTCGGCATCCAGCGCACCGCAGTCACACGCCGGACTGGGAGCCAGCTCAAGGACGCGAGCGAGCGGCTCGAGCGCGTCTGGCAGCAGCAGCTCGCGAGCACTGGCGACGCGCGAGCGTCTTGGGTTCAAGTGGTCGCGGCACTGGCGTCTCCAGTCAGTGAGCGCTCTGGTGCAGCGGTCGCTTGCTCTGGAGGTCGCTTGCGATGGCGGAGCGCTGCGTCGTAGGCACTGGGTCGCCATTGGGAGTCAGAGAGATGCGAGCGAAGCCAGTCCCGCGAGCTGCAGGCGCAGACTCGATGGGAAGAGAGCGAGCGAGACGGAGGAGAGAGAGAGAACGACGACGACGACGACGACGAGGAGGAGGAGGAGATGGCGACCACGTGCGAGAGCAAGCGAGAGCCAACGAGACTGGAAGGCACGAACATCTCATTGCCCTCGTATTGTACTGCGCCGGTGACGTGACGCGGCGCGCAGCAGCAGGAGCACTCATTCACACACACACAATGCACACGCGGTCGATACAAACAGCAGTCTCAAATGCCACTCCATGCACACACTCATACACAACGAGCCAGCCAGCCAGCCAGCACACGCAGACAGTCAGAGCCCAAGCGAGCGAGCGAGCGCGCAGGCCATCACCATATACACCAACATATATATACGCCAGTCATGTTGCGGTACCCGATGGATCTTCGTCTCGAGGAAGCTCACGATGTCCTGCGCGAGCTCCGTGCGCTCCGCGAGCTTTGTGAGCGCGTTGATGATGTCTTTGGCCGGAAAGCCGCCCATTTGGTTGATCTTGGCGTCAAACTGGCTCAGCGCCGCCTGCACCTCTTGCCGCGAGAGCGCCGGTGCGCTCGTTGCTGACGCGCGCGCGCCGTTTGTCCCCGAGACCTGCGCCATGGCCATGCTGTCGTCGTCGTCTGGTAGCGCTCGGCGTCTCGCGCTCTGCTCTGCTCTGCTCTTGCTTGCTGCTGGTTGCAACAACGACTGCTGCTGCTGTCACTTGCGTTCAGTATGCTTGCGCGTTTGGCTGACTGGAAGGCGCGAAAGGGGGAGTGTCGTGTGGCTGCGTGATGTGGCAGGACTCGAGCATACAAATAGCAAGTGCAGCTGCAAGTAGCTCGGTGTACAATGAAATCCATTTTTATCTTGTAGCTTGTATGCGTCGAATTCGATTGCTGTCGGTCCTGAAAGTTCAAGACGCGATGCTGATGCTGCGCATGCTCGGCGCTCGCTGTCGTCTCCGTCCGCGCCGCTGCGTGCGCGCGTTCGCGACCGACGATGCGTCCAAGCTCTCGCATCTGTCGCCAGACGGCGCAGTGCCGCAGATGGTCAATGTCGCCGACAAACGCGTGACACAACGCTCGGCGACTGCGCGCACAACCGTGCGCTTGCCACCTGCTGTGCTCGCCGAGCTCCGGCGCCTCGGTAGCAATGCGTCGTCAGGAGACCGTCGCGCCAGTGACCTCCTCGTTGGCCCAAAAGGTCCGATTGGCGCCACTGCAATCATCGCCGGCGTGCTTGGCGCCAAGCAAACGAGCGCGCTCATTCCATTCTGCCACCCACTGCCGATCGACGACTGCCAAGTGCGCATCTTCACGACACCAGACGACACGAGTGCGATCGAGATCGAATGCACTGTGCGCGTGACGCACAAGACAGGCGTCGAGATGGAAGCGCTCACTGGCGCATCGGTCGCCGCACTCTGCGTCTACGACATGTGCAAAGCGCTGTCGCACGACATTGTGATCGAGCGCACGCGGCTCGTTGAGAAGACTGGCGGCAAGAGCGACTACCGCGCACAGTAGTGAGCCGCCGAGTCAGTCGTATGCACACATGCATAGCAGTCGTTAGGTGCACCAGTCCGCAGCGTGAGTCGGTTGATAGAGCAAGGATGGTGTGAATGGACACAAATGACTTGATGTTTGCATAGTAGTGAGAATGATGGAGCGAATCACTTGAACAGAGCTACTCATCAAAATCGTCGTACTCGGCGTCGTAGTCGGCTTCGTACTCGTTCTCCGCTTCGTCTGGGACTGCTGGCGCTGGCGCTGCTGGTGTTGGTGCATCGGCGCTGAGCTTCTTGTCATCGTTGTCGTCTTCAAACTCGGCCTCTTCTGCGCCGTAGTCGTCGTTGTCATCGTCGCCATTGTCGTCTGAGCCTTTCGGCGCCACTGCTGCCTCTGGTGCTACTACTGGGACTGAGCTGGCATCCTCATCGACATCGTCTTCGACTTCGCGCGGCGTTGATCCTGTCGACCCAACGCCTGCAGTCGCTCTCGTCTCTGTCGTCGATGGCGCTGCCTCGTTGTCCTCGGCTGCTTCGCTGTCAAAGTCGTTGTACGCATCGGTCTCGTCCGCATACTCGTCATCTGCGACCGCATCATCATCGTTGCTACCGCTCTTTGCGGTTTCGACAGGTGCTTGAGGCGCCGCGTCTATCGCGGCAGCCAGTCCCTCTTGCTCGTCGCTTTCAAAGTCGTCGTATGCGTCCGAGCTCGCAGGAGATGCACTTCCAATCGCAGGAGACGACGCCGCATTGCTCACTGACGCTGCTGCGACGTCGAGTGGCAGCGCTTCGTCTCCGTCAAACTCTGCGTCGTACGGATCTGATGGAGAAGGGGCTTCGTCGGACGGCGCATCCGCAGCATCAGCGATGGCTGTCACGACTGCATCAGCTTCTGCGTCAAACTCGTCGTACTCGTCGTCAGCGCTTGGCTTTCGTGCCTCCATCGCTGCTGCTGCTGGCGTTTCAGCTGCTGCTGCTGGTGACTCTACGACTGGCTCAGACGAGTCGCTAGTCGCAGGCTCGAGCGACTCTGGCTGCTCGTGGTCAACGCCGATGTAGGTATCGTCTGCGGCGTCGAGTACAAGCGCAGCTTCTTCGGCTAGCGGATCGCCACTTGCTGGTGCATCCGCAGTTGGCTCAGTCTGATCCTCGACAAGCGAGGCGGTCTCTTGAGCAGCAGGCCCAGGCAGCATCCCTGCGTCGTCTGCGACGGGTGCTGCATCTGCAACTGGACTCGTCTCGACTACCTCTGTCTCTTCAGACGCAGAAGCAGGTGCGTCTTCTAGCGATGGACTTGGCAACTCGTTGTCGTCAGCGAGCTGTTGTTGCTGCTCGCTCGATGCAACGCCAGCGACTGCGTCTTGTGCCGCCTCAAGACTCGCGTCGCCCTCTGAAGTGTCAGCACTCACAATGTCCTCCGCCGCCAGCTTGAAGTCCTCGCTCGTCTCAGCTTCGGCAGGACTCAGTGATCCGTCTGTCGCTGGTGGCAGTAGGGTCGATACTGCATTGCGGTCGTTGGACTCGCCCATGGCATCAGTGCCGGTCGGCTCCTCTTCGTTGCTGGCAGTCGTGTCAAGCACTGCTAGTGCGTCGCTGTCGTCGACTGTCGCTTGCAAAACGCTGGCCGCTGGCTCCTCTGACACTGCGCCGTCTGCATCCTCCGCTACAAGCGCTGGCGCAGTAGCTGAGACCTCCGCGCTAGTCTCGGCGTCGCTTGGACCTGACATCACAAGCGAAGCCTTGGTGTCGTCGCCGTCAGCTTCAAAGTCGTCGTACGGGTCGAGCTCAGGCAAAGCGGCCGTCGCATCGACAGCGCTGACGTCTGGCGACGGCTCCAGCGATCCTGGGTCTGCTTCTGCAGTCGTCGCTTCGCTCTCCAACGCCTCGCTCGCTGCGTCCATGACGGCGGCTGCTGTCTCGGCGGTAGTATCGTCTGGCGTCTCCACTGCAGGCGCTTCTTCGTTGCTGCTACTGGTACTCGGATCTTGTGCAAGAGCGACGTCATCAGCTGCAGCATCGGAGACGCTGTCATTGACGCTGTCGTTGCTTGCAATGACGTGGCTCTCGACTGCTGCAGCCAGCTCGGGTGGTGACACTGCGTCCTCTCCAGTCACCACAGCGTCGCCTTCAGCACCAGCATCCGAACTCGACTCGACTGCTTGTGTCTCAGTCTCAGTCGTTGCCGCTTCATGAAGAGCGTCTTCACTTGGCAACTCGTCTGTGGCCGCGTCCTCAGTCAACGGACTAACTCTGTCGTGCTCACCTGCTGTCGTTGGCGACAGCTCTGCTTTGCTTTGCACAAGCGCGTCAGCACTGCCGCCAACGATCGCTTCGTATGACTCGGTCGCGTCCGCTTGAGCCTCGCTGTCTTGGCTGCTATCTGCTGGCTCACTGGTCACAGTGCCGTCCTCTAACGCCACTGCTGCCTCTTCGTTCACCTGGTGTGCTTGGTGCTCTGGAGTAGCGCTGTCGAGCTCGCTCAACTCGTCTTTGCCAAAGTCGTCATCGTCGCCATACTCGCCATCGCCATCATCTGGAGCAGCTGCGGGAGTCGGAACCTCCGAGCCTGGAGCAGCAGTAGCTTCGTCAACAGGTTCTCCGTCTGCTTCAGCCGCAATGGCTTCACAACGCTGCTCGTCTTCTGAGGGACTTGGTAACTCGTGTGCGCCGTCTGCCTCTGCGTCAGTGGCTCTGTCTGCAGCAGTCAGCGTAGCGTCCACGGGGTCGTCAGCCAATTTGCTTGGCGCATGCAATTGCTCCTCGCTATCGTCTGACAGCATCTCTGCTGCTAGCGCTTCGGCTTGAGACATTTCGGCAGAGCCAATTGCTGGTGGCTCGACCAGCGCATCATCACTGCTACTACTGCTGCCTTCGCCAGGAGCCGCCGCTCCGCCATCGCTCGCAGTGAGCAGCTCTGTATCGTCTTCAGCCGTCGGACAATCGGACTCGCGCGGCTCACTCGTTGAGTGCTCAGCAAGTGCGCTCATGTCGACAGAAGCAGTGGTAGACTCAGCCAGCTCGCTCGTCGGTGTCTCTTCGGCGTGGCCGTCAGCGTCATCTGCGTAGTCGTCCTCGTACGAGCCTTCGTCGTCATTGCCTTCAGTAGTTGCGACGGCTGGTGCTGGGTCATCGACACTCGGCGCTTCCTCACCGACGACCGCCTCGACTGCGGCAACGTCCTCAGGTGCGTCACCGTCAGGCAACGGCGCCTCCTCTTGCTCAGGCGCTTTCTCGGCGCTCACTGCGTCAGCTTCAGCACCACCGCTCTCGACAATCGGTCCAGTCGCTTCCGACTTCGCATCAAGAGCGAATGAAGTGCTCTCTGCTGCAGTCTCCACTTGGGTCACGTCAATGGACGCACTCGAGTCTACTTCAGCAGGTTGTGGCTCAGAGTCTTGAACAACTTCGTCGAGTGGCAAACTGCTATCTCCAACGTCGTCGCTAGCCGCAGCATCTTCAACACTCGCTGCTGTTGGCGCCACTGACTGCTCAGGAGACAGCGGCTCGGTCGTTGCTGACTCTTCAGCCTCAGTGTCTTGTGCTGGCTCGCTCACTGGTGCATGCGCATCGTCCGAGACAACCCCTGCGTCAGTGTTGTTACTCTCAGCTTGCGCATCGGCATCAGATGCACCGAGCAGCTCGACAGCAGCGCCAGCGCCGTGCTCTTTCTGTGCATCGTCTTCAGCGCCAGGCTCGTTTGCTGATGCACTCTCAATGACGAGCGACTCGTTTGGTTCGCCTCCAGGAGACACTGCTGGTGTCTCCGCCACAGCGTCTGCGTCTTGGATCGTGCCACTTGCGTCTACTGGAGCAACTCCATCTGCAGCAGACTCGCTCGGGGTCGCGTCGCCTTTAGCTGCATTTCGAAGCGCAGCATCGTCGTGCTCGTCTGCGACATCGGAATCGAGTACCTCTGACTCGACTAAGCGCTCGCTGGTACCGTCATCGTTGCTGATGTCGCCGTCTTCGAGATGCGCGGCGTCCGCTCCATCTTGGTCGCTTGCCTCGTTCGCATCAGCTTCGACAAGAAGAGCAGGGTCGCCCGCAGCTGACTCGCTGAGCATGTCCGTTGGAGGCCGCTCGGCATCGCCACTCGCTGGCTCTGCTTCGGCGTCGTCGTTGCTGCTGTCGTTGCTGACTGGCGCCATGACTTCGTCAGCGTCTGGCTCTGGACTCGCATCGGCTGGGGACGATTCTAGAGTGACGACACTCTCAGCATCGACTGGATCCACTGACGCTGCATCGACAGTGTCCGCGCCGTTGCTGCTGGCGACACCTGGCTTAGCTGTCGGCGACAGCTCGGTCTCAGCGTCATTGGCAGCTGGAGCACTGCTGTTGTCTCCAGTTGCTTCGTCAACGCCATAGTCGTCGGTGTCGTACTCGCTCGTGTAGTCGTCTCCGTCGTTCGTCGTGGCTTCAGCAGCAAGGCCTGGTGCTTCATCGACTGCGTCTGGCGCTGCAGCCTCTGCCTCACTCGCCACGCTATCAACGCATGATGCGTCGTGATTGTCACGCGTCACTGGCTCTGGCGCAGAAGACGCGACAGGTTCAGCGTCTTCAGCAGTAGCAACCAGCTCGATCGGTGCCTCGAGTTGTTCGACGACTGACGCACTTGCTGCGTCGTCAGCCTCTGTCTCAGTGTCGCGTGCGACTTCAGCGGCCTCCGAGTCGGTCGCTGGTGTGTCAGCAGTCTCGGCATCAGCAGCAACAGCAGTAGTGTCCTGCGCATTGTCGGTCTCGTCTGGCACAGCGACGTGCTCTGCCGTTGCGTCGTCTTCCAAGCCACTCACGAGAGCGGTTCCTGCTGTCATGTCTTCATGCCGCCCGTCATAGTCGCTGCTGCTAGTAACATCCTCGCCGACAGTCGCGTCGGCTGCCTCAGATGCAGTCTTTGCCTCCACAGCGGTCGAGCCATCAAGCGCTGTTGAACCATCGACACTCGCACTTTCGCCTTCGCCACTGTCGTCTTGTTCGCCATCAAAGCCGTCGTCTGCGTACGAGTCGGTACCGCGGCTCGCAGGACGATCTGTCTCCATGGAGTTCTCATCAGGTGCGATGGCATCGCCAGCTGGTGTGTCTGGCACGCGACTGCGAGCAAGGTCACTGGTATCGTCTGGCGCTAGAACCGTGTCCTCAGGTGCGGAGATGGCGCTGCTTGTCTGGTCAGATGCTGGAGCGGCTTCGCTCGGCTCTGGGTCGTTCGCTGGCTCAGACGCCGGCTCAACACTCACTTCATCAGCTTGGCCTCCGCCACTTGGCTCGGTTGGATCCCTTGCACCGCCGATGTCGTCCGACGGGTCAGGGATTGCTGATGAGGTCGGTTCATCACCTCCAGCGCCGTCCTCGACTGCGGCTGGCTCGCTTGCATCGCCAAGATGAGACGTCTCGACGACTGGTTCGCCGTCGTTGATGTCCACAGGCGACTCAACATCTGCGATCACAGACGCGAGCTGTTCACTTGGCGGTACTTCAGCAAGTGCATCGCTTGCCTCTTCAGCCGTCTCGGTATCAGTGACGGCTGTTGGTGCTGGTTCAACAGCAAGAGCGTCTGGTGTCGGCGTCTCTGCGACTTCGTCTACGACGCCACTGCTTCCATCGTCAGCCACTGGGACCGGAGCATCCGTGCTGTCGAGATCTGCTGCCAGCGACGCATCAGGTGCTTCTGCGCTATCGAGTGCAGACGTCTGCTCTGTCGACCGCGCGCTGCTTGGCGCATCCTCAAACTCGCCTGCGTCGTCGTCTGCGTACAGCTCGTCGCCGCTCTTGCTACTACGCAGCAGTCCTGCGCTCTCTTCTGGAGGCTCAGCTGCCACCACTTCCTCCTTGCCAGGAACAAGCGCGTCCTCAGTTGCCGCCTCGGCGCTCACTGCGCCGCTCGAAGGCTCGACCGAGTCACTGGCGGTCGCTTGGTCGGCGATCGACAGCAGCGCATCGAGGGCTCCAGTCTCGTCCTGCAACGGATCGTCAGCGAGCTGCTCGTCGAGACCGTCGGGTGCAGTCGCTTCATCGAGCGTGCCGTAGTCTTCAAACTCGTTGTACTCGTCTGCGTACATGTCGTCTTCAGGTGCAACAGCAGCGTTGGCTCCAGCAGCAGGCTCTGACTCGAGAGTGGTCTCAACTGGCAGCGGCTCTTGCAGCGAGTCGGCCGCAGCATCCACTTGGTCGGCAGCACCACTCGTTGGTGCTTCTGCAGTTGGTGCGTCCAGGGTCTCGTCCGATCCCACTGCGTCACTTGGTGCTGCGTCTTCAGCTGCATCAGTAGAGCTCTCAAGAGCAACAGCAACTTCGTCGCCCACAGCCTTGTCAGAGTCGACAGATGGCAGCGCTGGCGATGCATCTGCTTCAAATGCTTGCTCTTCTTTCTCCGTCTCGACCGGTGTGTCGTCAGCTGGAGCTACTGACTCGACTGGGTCGCTCACTGACAACGCCTCTGTCTCGGTCTCGACTGCTTCAGCGACTTCGACTGGAGGCATGGCGTCCGCTGGAGGCTCCTCAGAGCCGACCGCTGGCGCGCTGGTGGCGATGGACTCCTCCTGGCCAACGTCACTATCGATCGGATCAGCTGGAGGCACTTGACTCACCGAGGTGCTCTCCGTCGACTCTGTTGGAGTCACATCCTCCTGAGTCAGGTCTGGTGGCTGCGTCTCCGACTCTGGCGGCTGTTCATCGGCAGCGCCTCGTACATCAACAGCGCCGAACGTGTCGTCTTGATCTAGAGGCGAGAACTCGCTGCTAGCCATCGCAACTGCAGTCAGCGCGAGTGCAGAGGCTCCAGCGACAACTGCAGCGTCCTCACAACTGATCGCGTGTGTTGCACCATCAGTAGCAGCAGCAGCAGCAGCAGTGTCAGACGCACTGAGTGGCGCAGTCTGCTGCTCTGGAGCGAGCTCGCCCTTCAAGGCATCTGGACGACCAGACACTGGCGTCCGAGGCTTCTCAGGCTCGCTCAGCGCTGTTGCCGAGGACGATGATGGCGTCAATGCACTCATGCCTTTGGGCTGTGTCTTGGACGCTGGCTTGGGCGTCGTCGCTGCCGCCGATGCTCTCGATGGCTCAGCTCGTGTAACACGTGCGACTGCTCGCGGCGTCGACGTAGCGCTCGTGGTCTTTGCGTTCATAGCGACTGCTGCTGGTGTTGGTGCTACTGCAGTCGACGATGTCGTCGTGCTTGCTGCTGATCGCTTTGGCGTCGCTTTGCTCCCACTGACGACATGCCGTCGCGCGTCTTGACTCGGTGCTTTCGCTTGACTCGCGACTGACGCGTCGTCGCTCGCTGCGAGTGCGACACTGTCGCTGGATGCGTCCTTCGCAGGAGGCGCTTTGGTCTTTCGTGGCGTACTGCCGCCCGAGTGAACGCGCGTCTTCTTCACACCAGGCGTAGCGCCAATCGGTCGAGTCTCTGCACTGGCCGCAACTGGCAGCGGCTTGACGCTTGGAGCTTTCGCCGATGACGACAGCGACGCAGTCGACCGCGCCGACGTCTCGGACGTGACGCTCGTGACTGCAAGCGTTGACTTGGCTTTGTCGATCATCTTGTGGAGCTTCTCGGCAAAGCTCAAGCGCTCGCGCTCCTGGAGCTCTGCTTGCTCGCACGCCGACAGTGCGGAGTGGCCAGTGCCATTGCCATTCGCGCTTCCGTCATCGCCGCCAAAGTCGTCGTGGAAGAGCTTAGCAGCGTACGCTGTGAGCGACTCGGCGTTGCGGTCAACCGCGAGTGACTTGCGCGCTGCAGTGGCACCAGCATGTGAGCGCTGAGTACCGTGGCTGCTCCGACTCGTTGATGCTTGCTTGAGCACTTTGCCACTGCTCTTTGACGACGATCGCTTGCGCGACGGCGACGTTGGTGCTGCGAAAGGTGAGCGGAGCTCCTTTGATACGTGGAGCTGCGTGTCGCTCTCGATCGTGACGTGGAACGTCTCGCGGTAGTTTGGAGCGTACGACGCACTAGCCTTTGTCTTCTTCTTGGTTGTTCGTTTCGCTACTGGCTGCTGCAGCTGTGGCGCGTGGGTGTAGTAGCGACTGTCATCAACCTCCTCGCCCTCTCCATCGTCGTCGCCCATGGTCTCGTACAAGCGCTGCGCACTCGGTGTGAACGAACCCATGCTGAGGATGTCGGAGCGACTCGAGTACGGCGGCACTGGCGCTTGGCCATACGCAGACGGACCAGCGAGCATTGCGTCGCGCGCAAGGCGCTTCGGCGAGACCACTGGCGTTGCCCACGTCACTTCTGCGGCGGACACGAGGTGCGTCTTGAGCTGCTTGCGCTTGATGCCCTGAGCTGTGCGGCCGCTTGTGTCTTTTGGTGCCATGGCGTTCTGGACGCCGTACGTCTCAAAGAGCAGCGACTGGCGCTCGTCTTTGACAAGCTGCTTGCGCTCGGACGTGCTGCTGCTGTAGAAGTCTCCAGCGCTAGTGTCGCTAAGGATCACGAGACTACTGCGCGGCGGCGTTGCGGCGGCCATGGCACCGAACGACGTCATGTTCGTTGGCAAGTACGGCGCTTTGCCGATCGGCGACGCGAACTTTGAGAACGACAGCGGGTCTTTATACGATGGCTGCGGCGCAGCACTGCGTGTCGGCGAAGGGTAGCTAGTTTGAACTGCAGGTGGCGCCCGCCGTTTGCTCGCGACGCCAGGTGTGCGGCTCTGACCAGTGCCAGACACTGGCATCGCCTGCTGTTGCCGACTGCTGCTGCTGCTGCGGCCTTTCGCATTGCCACGCGCTGTGGTGTTTGTTTGCTGGAGCATGCGCTCGTGGTGGAGCTCTTCGAGCGACCCAGACTCTTGGAGGATGTCGGACGCGCGGTCTTTCACGCGCTTCGCTGTCGGCGACTTGTGGATGCTCGCAAGCGCGATCTCTTTCGACGCACTCGCCGAGTACTTCTGGATCCCTGGCTCCGTCGCGTACTTGGCCATCGTCGTCGAGAGCTCTGGCAAGCCATTGAGGCGCAGGATCAGTCCGGCGGCGTACCGGTTGTTTGCTGCGAGGCTGGCAGACACACGCACAGCCACACAGTTGGAGCAAGAGACACGAGCGTGAGCCACTGAGCGATACGCTATAGCAGCAGAGGCAGGTTGCGGTGCAATGAGTGGGTCGGCTAGCTGTGCGTACCACATGAGCAGCGTCCCGACGGCACAGCACGCTTTCTTGTCATCGAACGAGAGTCCTTGGCGCAGCAAGAAGATGAGGAGCGAGATCGGCGAGACGTCGCTCAAGCCTGCGTCGACTTGGTCGCCACAGAGCGCGTCGAGCGTCGTCTCGTCTCCGAGCTCACAGAGCTCGAGCAGCACTAGCACCGCGTCCAGCGTCCGCCTGTCAGTCAGCCACACTCTGACATCGCAGTGTGGCACTAGCGACGCGATCCAGTCAGCCAGCGTAGCCCACGCACGCACCTTCACAGGCGTAGTAGTGCACCTGCCGCGTGTGGATGCTGTACGCTTTGTGGTACACGATCGTCGCGAGCACGAACTGCGCGACGTTGTGCTCGAGCAAGAGGTTCAGTCCTGCGTGCACGCGCGTGAAGACTGCGAGCGCGCCGCACGCAGACGCTTGGAGGATCGCGTCGTCAGCGAAGCGGCGCATCGCATTCGTGACGAGCGCGAGGATGCCGTTGCGCAAGAAGTAGTGCGTGCTCTTGCCGCAGAGGAAGCAGAGGCGGCGCAAGAGCACGAAGCAGTAGCACTGGATGACCGCGTGCGCGTCGTGGAACGTGAGCACAGCGATCACGAGGCGCTCGCCGCTGCGCTCGTGCACGAGGTCGGCTGTCACCTGTGGGAACGCGCGCATCTGCTTCACGAGCGTCGAGAGCACGGCTTTGATCGACGCAGCGTCTGCGAGGCGCTTCTCGAGCAGCTCGATCGACTCGACGATGCTCGCGTACTCGTCAGTCTCAAACGAGGACGTCGCCACTGCTGTGGTAGACAGTGGCTGTCGCTGCACATCGTCGCTTGGCTTGGGCTTGGCGTGAAAGCGAGGACGCTCCATGTCACATGGTTGTGGTGCAATCGCAGACACCTGCTGAGGCTGCTGCAGTGGCAGCGATGGTGAGGACGGGGCGGCGCCGTCGCTGGCTTCGTGTTGGTGTACATTATGAGCGTCACGAGCTGCAGCAGCAGCATCGTCCTCGTCAGTCGCATCGACTGGACGCGCGCTCGCGTCGGTCGCGTTCAGTGGCTCAGTGCGTGGTCGCTCCGTGTCGTCGTCCGGCGCAATCACGCCAGTGCGACCGCTTGCGTTACCGTCGTCAACGTCGCCATGAGGCTCCGACATCGCTATGGCGCTCAATGGCTGTGCTGGTGCCTCGCCATTGCCCTCCTCCTGCTCCACCTCCTCTTCGCCACCACCACCATTGTCGTGTACTGCTGCTGCTGCTGTCGACTCAAACACTGCGTCCTCAGGCTCTTTGATGAACTCGAGCGGGACGTCTGTCTCGACTTCAGTGTCGTCGTACTCGATCGTGAAGCAGCCCGTCTCCTGCACCTCGGTCACTTTGCCAGGGTACCACTCGTCGCCGCCAGCGTATCGTCCAAACACGCGCGTGCCGACACACAGTGTCCCTGCAACGTGTGTGCGCAAGTACTGCGATGCAACTGCGCGCTCGATCTCGCCATCGTCATACAGCACTTCGTACGTCTGTGCAGTCGCATCGATGCGCTGGATCCGCCCTGGGTACCACATGTCGTCCTGGTTGCCATCGTAGAGACCGTCGACGCGGCTCCCGACGCAATACGCGAGCGCCATCGTCAAGACGCGCAGCTCCAAGCAGCTTCTGGCGTCCGAGCAGACACGATCGAGCTCGCTCTTGAGTGCGCGTGCACGCGAGCAATGGAGCTAGCTGCTCGACTGCGGTCGTTGGCACCGTCGCGTCGTTTCGTGTCCAGTGTACCACTAGTGTACCAAGACAACGGTACGCTGGTACCTCACAGCAACTTCGACTGCAAGCAGCGGTCTGCTCCGATGAGCTACGACGTCCAGCGTCTTCGTCGTCAGTGCGACGTGATGCCGCGACGTCTGACGCGACTGGACGTCGGTGTCGCACCGCACGTGGCGCATGGCGTTCCTCAACGTGCTGCTGCTCATTCAGGACCCAATACGAGCTACTCGCCGTCATGGAGACGCAGCGCACACACGACGAGCAGCAGCAGCAGCAGGTCGCAGAGGCTCCAGATACAAGACTTCGTATTGATACGATCAGAGAGAGAGAGTGAGGGAGTAGCGTCAGCGCAGACGCCGTCGTGGGGATTCCGACGAGCCGCGAGTGCGACAGCCGACACGACAGCGCTTGTCACGAGGCAGAGCGCCGCACGCGACCGACAGCTCCGTCCGGACGCTTGTGCGGCTTGTGCGTGTCGCGCGCGTGATGCCGTCGACGCTGTCAGTCGGTCAGGGCACTCGGAGCTGCCGAGCATGCGGGATCCATCGAGTCGCTCGGTGCTGCTGCTACTGTCGCCGCGCGCGCTCGGCTTGGATCTCCGCAATGAGCTGCAGCACGTGCTGCCGATCCGCTTCGACTTGCGCAATGCGGCGCTCGACTGGCCACTCGTCGAGCCGCGTCTGTAATCGCTCCTTCGCTTGCCGCAGCTCGGCTTGGTCGCGCTCGCGCTTCCGCGCGATCTTCTCGCGCAAGTAGTCGCACTGCGAGACGACGCAGCGCTGACCTGTCGGTGTTGTGCACGTCTTGGCGTGGAAGCAGAGCAAGCCCCAGATCTTGGAGCACGAGTCGCAGCTACGTCAGGACAGCACGCGGCCGTTAGTGCAATTGCATAGCCTTGAACAGCACACGCGCGTCTGCGCTTGCACGTAGCAGTAGCACACGCGCAGTGTGATGCACTAGACGCACCTCTCAATCGGCGAGATCTTGCGGCGCGGTCCGTAGCAGCGCACAAAGTGGTCGATGCTCGCTTTGACTTTGTGACATCGCCCGTTGTGTGCTTGGCAGTGCGCCTCCTGGCACGCCGCAGCGTGCAGGAGCGCGTCGTTGTATACGCGGAACTTCTCTTCGTGCGCGCCGCGGCCGCTGCCACTGCTCCCGCCGCTGCTACTGCTGCCGTCGCCATCGCCGGCCATGGCGACGTCGACGTCCATCGTCACGAACGAGTCGCGGTCCATTTTGCACTTTGGGTTTGTATGTGAAGTGCGCTTCAGAAGCGTGAGTGAGTTGATGAGATGGTGTGTGTGCGCGGATGTTTCGAGGGATGCACTGTACAGAAATGCTTGGACTAAATACGCATTGACTCGACTACACACGCGCTGCCTTGACTAGATACGCGCTGAAAACAGTCTCATGTGACTTGATTGGAGTATGCAGCACCGCATTTTCATTCTGCTGACTGCAAACAGCAGCACACAAGTGCACACACGCTCATCATCACGAGCAGCAACACGAGCAGGCAGGAGCGACGCGCATGGCACAGCTCAGCAGCAGCAGCGATGCAGCTGTAGCGTCAGTAGTCGAGACGCTCACGCCAGTAGCGTCCAAGAAACGCCGCCGTACGTCGCCTCTTGCGTCAATGGCAGACGCAGCACCGCACTCTGCACGAGCTGACGCCTCGGTCTTTGACAGTCCTGACGCACATTCACACGCCACGAGTCCGCAGCGTCATCGTCGCGCGCATGTAGACGCTGATGCAGCAGACGATAGCGCAATCGACGCGATGCTCGAAGCGCTTGGGATTCCCGACAGCGACAAGAAAAAGCGCAAGCAGCAGCAGAAGAAGCGCAAGCAGCAGCAGCAGGAGACTGAGGTGATTGAGCTCATTACGCCACCGCGCGTGCACAAACAGTTGCAGTCCCAAGTGACTGCGGTCCGGCGTGACGCACACCACATCGTCTCTGTCGACCAAGCGCTCGAGCTCAGCGACGACGACACTAGCGATGTCACTAGTGAGAGCCGACTCGGCGACCAGCTCAGTGCACTGCTTGCGTCGTCCCTGAGCCGCGTGAACGCCCTCGTAGCCAGCTCATCTGCACGCGCCGTCACTGTCACTACCACGAGCGATCACCACGCGAGCGTCGTCGACTTGACGTCGCCGGATCACCAGACGCCAGCGGCATCGGCACTACCAGCGGCGGCAGTCAGTAGCTCCGCCGACGTCGACGAGGAGCGACTGGCGCAGCGTGCGCGCGACGCAATCCTCGCCGCTTCGTCGCAAGAGCACGGCGCCGATAGCGAGAGCGAGAGCGACGACGTAGTGGTTGCTGCATCACGACAGCAGTCGCCAGTCACATCGCCTATCGTCGTCGAGGCGGCACGACGACCACTGCCACGTCCAAGGACGCTGTCGTCCGACCACGAGTGCGACGCATTGCTCGACGATCTGCTCCTGACGAGACCGTTGGCGGAGCGCATCGCTGCGGCACGAGAGCGCAGTGCTGCGAGCGCACGCGAGCTAGCACCTCAGTTGACAACCACGAGCATTCGCAGCCGAGTCGACGGTTCTGACAACGAGGCCGTTGCTCGTACTGGGCCGAGGGACGCCGCGCAGCGTAGCTCAGCAGCTCCAAAGAGACCGCGCGCGAGTGCATCTCGACCGCGTCTTGTCGCCACTGTGCGCATGGAGCGGTCGCTCGACGCCTCTGCCACTGGTGCAGCGCTCAAGACTGCGCTCCTGACGCACGTGCACAATGGCAAGGCGCTCGCAGTCGAGGTCGCGCGTCCGTTCGACTGCGCGCTGTCGAACGTCGTTCAGTGGCAGCTGGGCGATCGCTCGAGCCACGAAGACGTCGCAGAGAGCGCTGGCAGTCGCGTCGTTGCCGGAGCGATCTACTTTCTCGCCGACGCGTTCATCGCGTTGTTGCAGCAGAGTGGGTACGCAGAAGTGCGGCGCCGAGTCGAGTCGCTCCAGTGCGAGGTCTTGGCTGGCGCCAGTGGCGCGTCGCAGCGGACGTTCGTGGTCGTCGAAGGCATGGACAAGTGTCTGATCGCGCTCACGAAGACGACCAAGCAGAAGCAGCAGCAGCAGCAGTCGGCATCAGAGCCAAGTGCACCAGGAGCAGCGCAAGCAGCGAGCCATTCGATCGACACTCGGCCTAGCCTGTCGTTCCGCGACGTCCACGAGATGGCGTTCCAGCTCTTCATGGACACCTCAGCGCACACGCAGGTACACAACCTAGGCTGGGCCAGGACGATCGCCTCGCATCGTCCTATCAACGCACTCACGCCACTTGCTTCCTGTGCGGCGTCTTGAACCGCTAGTTCACAGTCGACCTCGACGACACCGCAGCGTACACTGCGCTGCTCACGCGAGAGCTCCTGCTCGCAAACGGTGCAACGCCCAGCGCAAACCGCACCAGGAGCGCGATCGACGACACGCTCGAACACGTCCCGCGGCTGCGCTCCGTGCGCGCGACTGCGACTGGCGCAACGACGAATGCGTTTGCGAACGCGTGGCTCCGCATGCTCCAGCTCGTCCCAGGCGTGAGCGAACCGAAGGCGCAGCGCGTGCTCGACCACTTCCCAACCCTCGCGAGTCTCCTACGTGCCTACAACGACCCGACCGTGACGCGCGCAGCAAAGCAAGAGCTCCTTGCGACCGTCTTGGCGGACTCGCGCATGAGTCGCGCGCTCTCGAAGCGCATCTTCCACGTCTTTTGCGTCGACGACCCAGACGCAGTCGTCTAAGACGCACTCGACTGTGAGGAGATTCGCCGACACGCGACCGCGCTGGGAGAACCACTCGAGGACGACCAGTGCGGGCGTGAGCGACTGCAGTGGACCTGTAGCGACTGAGCAGCAGCACAGGATGGGTCATTCGATGGGTCGTTGGGTCATTTGATGGGTCATTGTGTGTGGGTCATTTGGTCGCGTTGTGGGGCATTTAGCATCCTCCCAAATGACTTGGTGCCAAGGACGACTACGCCATGCCTGGGAGCTTGACGCACGTGTGGAACTCGCCGCTCTCGCCCATGAGATCGACCGGACGCGTTGGAGCCTTCTCACGCTCGCTCGTGTCGCTACGCTTCACACTTTCGGCGTCGTTGAACGCTGCGACTGCGCGCCAGTTGTACACGTCGCCGATCTGCCAGCCGTGCTCCAGCAGCTCGTGCGACTCGACGGCCGAGTACGTGATCTGAGCGCCAGTGCGGTCGCAGAGATCTGCGAGTGCAGGCAGCACCTCCGTCGCGTAGTCGCGCTGCCAGAGCGGGAACAAGAGCTTGTACTGCGTCCCAAACGTCTGCTCACGCCACGCGCGGATGTCCTCGAGGTGCAGGTCGCCAAACACAAGCGCCGCAATCGCGTCGCCGTCGCGCTGGACTTTGCCGGCGACTTGCTCCAGCGCAGCTTTCACCGTCGCGGTGTAGTCTGCGCCGTGGCCCTGGGCAGCGAGGTACAGCGGCAGCTCGAGCGCGCGCGCCTGGGCTGCGATCGTCGAGACGTCGATGCGCTGCACAGGCACGCTGCTCGTGCTCGGGTCGATCGTCGTGAGCAGCACGACTTGCGGCATGCGCGCCGTCGCAGAAGCGCTCGCGTACTGCGCATAGAGCTGGCTGAGCGCCAGGAACGAGTCTTTCCCGCCGCTCCAGAACATCACGACGAGGTCGCGCTTTGCCCCGGCCGAGCTGCTTGGCTCCGTGTACCCACGTGGGTAGAGCAGTGACCCGCCCAGTGGTGCGTCGCCACGAGTGGCTTTGCGTCGCGCGCGCACAGACGGCACGAGGAAGACGTCTTGGGCAATCGCGTTCTTCCGGCGCGAGGCGTCGGGGACGTTCGCATGGCCAAACGGACAGTGGCGACAGCAGTTGCCGCAGCACACTTGCTTCTCCAAGAGGTAGTGCGCCGTGAGCACCGAGTAGCCCGTCGCTGGGTCCGTGTACATTGGCTCTTTGTTGCGGCACGCCGCTGTGTGGAGCTCTTCGATCTCGAGGAGCTCTGGGGTCATCACTGGCGCACCCGTCGTCGTCGCACTGGCACTAGGACGGAGCGGCACGTCGGCAACATCGATCTGCTTGAATGGGAACGCCGACGTTGCGCGCCATGCGCCGTGTGGGTCATGGAGCACGTCAACGAGCCACTCGAGCGCAAGGAGTAGGCGCTGCGTCGGCCGCGTGAACATCGACGTGCCGTCGACGAGGTAGAGCGCTGGCGCTGGTGCCGTCGCATCGGTTGGCTGCAGTGCGCGCCACCAATCGCCGACGCGACCGCTGCGCACTTCGCGCTCCGTCGCATCGAGCGAGAGCCCGCAGAGCGCGACGACAACGACGTCGATCGGCGGCACTGGCGACGCCGCAGGGTCGAGCGACGCCACGACTTCGCCGCCAGCGCACTCGACGATCTCGCGCATCCAGCCGTCTTTGCCGACAAAGAGCGGGTCGAGCCACTCAACGAGGAGCACGCGCGGCGCGCGACTCTGTCCAGAGCTCGCGTCTGCCTGCGTCCGCAGCGCTTGCGCTTTGAGGCGGAGCTCATCGAGGCGAGCGCGGTGGTGCTCTGCGAGTGCGCGGCCGTGCGCTTCGACGCCAAGCTCGCGTCCAAGCTGCTCGAACTGGTCCACGAGCGCCTCCACGAGGCTCTTGGGGTTGCACGTCACGATGCGCGTGGTCTTGCCTGGCAGCGCTGGGATCGACGGCGCCGCCGCTCCACTCGCCGAGCAGTCAGCGGCGCCAGTGTCAGTGCCACTGCTGCTGTTGTCAAGCGACGACTCGACGGTCGCCAAGTCGACCGAGCACACTTTGCACGTGCTCTGCGTGAGGATCACGTCCGGCGCAAGCGCAGCGAGGAGCTCGGTGTCGAGGTGGTAGAGCGACGCTGCGTCTGCGAGCGCTTGGCGCACTTGGTCGTGCGTATCCGCTGAGCTCGTGAATGCTGTGCGCGGTGCCGTGAGCACTGGGAGCGACTGCACTGCTGCAGTCGTCGGGAAGTCGCACTCGTGCGAGCGACCAACGAGCACTGGCAGTCGCGCGCTTTCTGTCGTCCCGTGCTGCTGCTGTTGCGTGCGAGTCGCTTCGCAGAACGCAAGGAGCGCCGAGAAGTTCTCGGTCGCAGACGGCAGGAGCGACACGACGCGCAGCGGCGTGCGAGCGTCGCTAGTGCGTCCAGCACTCGTCGCCATCGCGGCTGCTGCGCTCCCGAACCGCTTGGTCGCCATCGATTGACCTGCTCGTTCACTGTCGACGCACCACCACCGCAAACCGCACAGCGAACTGCAACAACTCCAGTTTCGCTCCATCTACTGTGTTATTGTATGCCACGCGCGAATCGAGCAATCGCCGTGTTACACGCCAACTGACGACGAGCTGCTGCTGCTGCTGCTTGCAGCGAATGCGCCAATGTGCGTGCTGTGGTCGCCCGCGACCGAGAAGACGCGCCGGAGCCAGCTCTGCCGCAGGAGCTGCGCGGTGTTGCCGTCCACG
>JAASFT010000354.1:0-22424 GCA_023333885.1 Globisporangium parvum
GCCGGGACGCCATAACGTCGGCTTTGTACCTTGTCGCCACTGTAGCCATTGCCATTGTCATTGCCGTAGATGTTGCCGCCATGTTGCCATTGTCACTGTCGTAGCCGCCATTGTCACTGCCGTAGCCGCCATTGTCGCTGACCGTACTGTGTTGTGCTGTCACGTCCTTCGCCATCCCGCCATTCGTGGTGTGTGCTTGCCTGTTTCACTTGCGTGGTTGCGTCGTGTATGGTTGTAGACTCTTGCTAATGCTGTTGGTGCTAGTGGTGAGAGATACGTCTGCTGCGCTGCTGCCTGAGCGCTCGAGCTGGCGTGTGGATGTGCCAACTGCGCGCGCGACTCGACGCGTTCGAGTGTCGCCATGTGCTGCTCCGACTTCAAACAGCGCTGATAACGAATGTCGGTCTGTTGGTTTGAGTTAGGATATTTAGCCAATCACACCGATTGGATCTGGTATTTCGTCCAATCCACGAAGCGGAAAGCGCTGCCAACGACTCTCGACAGATTCGCACGCTCATACGCGTTTGAGTAGCGACGACGAGAATTAAGAGCGAATCGAGAAAACGCCCTTCGTCCGACCGCTTCGCGTGGTTGACCAAAGCCCAATCGGCCCGAAACGCAGCAAGTCGTGGAGGCGGAAGGCGTCATCTGCTCGCGCTGTTGCTCCTCGCGCGCACTGCTTCTTTGAAGGTCTCGCGCGTGCGACAGCACATAGAGACTCGCATCTCCGCCTTCACCATCTCGCAAAGATCGTTCACTCTAGCATTTCATAGCACTAGAGTGTGAGAACGTCTCGTGAGGTCATGGGGGAGAGCAGCCGCAAGCGCCGTCGCGGACGGAGCCGCAGTCGGAGCCGCTCGCGCAGTGACAGCGCGTCTCGCGACGAGCGCAAAAAGTCGCGGCGCCACCACCGCCGTAGCCGCCGCTCGCGCTCGCGCTCGAGTGACTTGTCGGACCGCCAGTCCCGCTCGAGATCGCGTTCTGAGCGCCGCGGCGGCCGCGATCGCGACCGCTCGAGTCGACGAGAGACGCGTGACAAGCGCGAACGCAAGAAAGAGCGACGTCACCGCTCGCGGTCACGATCCCGTTCGCGCTCGTCGAGCCCGCACCGGAGCTCGAAGCGTGAGAAGGAGAAGAAGCGCAGCAACAAGCACCGGTCCCGTCGCCACTCGCGCTCAAGATCTCGCTCGCCGATCGACGCTGTGCGAGCCCACGAAGTAGTCAACAGCTCAGAGTCCCGCGCACCAGCGACCGGTGGCAGTGCTGCGTCCACTGACGCTCCGACGAGTGTGCAGTATGTGAACGGCAGCGTTGCGCTGAGCACGAGCGGCGTGGCAGTAGCGTCTGCAGATCCTACAACAGCTCCAACAGATGCCGCAGGTGATCACACTGCAGTCGTCGCTGCTCCTAGCAGCAACAACGGCAGCGCTCTCCAGTCGCTCGAGCCAGATGCGCGCGACACGAAGCGGCATCGAAGCAGCGACCACGAGAGCCACCAGCCCGCTGTCCACGTCGACGCCGCTTTGCCTGCTGCGCCGTCACTCTCCAGTAGCACGAGTGCGAATGCCACACCGCGCGTGAGCACTGCAGAGGTAGCGAAGAAGTTCCAGTTTGGTGGCATGGCGATCAAGACCGATCGACTCAAGAGCGGCGGCTTGAGAGCGCCACTGCGCAAGGCGCCGCTCATGCCGTCGAAGGCGTCAAGTGCACTCGACGGCGCTGCTGCTGTTGATGACGAGAAGAAGCGACGGCAAGAGAAGCTCAAGCTCTGGAAGGAGCAGCAGCTCAAGCTCAAGCAAGAGGAGGCGCAGAAGTTCTTGGCGGAAGACGACGCTGTGCCGAAGCAGCTCACGCTCTGGAGCCCGGTCGACGACGAGAAGCGCGAGACGCCGGAAGAGCGGCAGCAGCGCGAAGAGCGCGAGACGCTGCAGCGCCAGCGCGTGCAAAAGGTCGTGGAAGAAGTCGACCCACTCGACGCGTACATGGCGGGTCTTGTCGACGAAGCTGCGATCCAGCAGTCGATCGTGAACCCTGCAGCAAATGTCATCTCGCTCGACGAGATCGAGAGCGCGGCGACGCCGAAGATTAACATCTACGGCACGTTCTTGCCCCAGGCGCTGCCTGACGAGAGTCCATCTGCCGATGAAGAGAGCAAGAGTGCGCCAGAGAATGGCGCGCTGACAGAGACACCTGAAGAGCGTGAAGCCCGCGAAGAGCGCGAGCTGCAAGAGTTCATGCGCGCACTCAAGGCGCAGCGTGAAAAAGAGGCGACTGCTACGCCAGCTGCAGATGCTGCTCGCGCTAGCGCCGCGACGGCTGACGACGACGCGGCAGCAAAGAAGAATGACACGGGACGGATCTACCAGGGCTTTGAAGAAGACGTGATTGGCGAGACGGCGGAAGCAGTCGACACGCGCTCAGCGCTCGAGATCCTGCAAGAGGCGCAGAAGAAGAAAGAGATCAAAGCTGTCGACCACTCGCAGGTACGTCCAAGCGTCACTTGCTGTATGCTAGGTGCCACTGCCTGAGGCTTCATTCGGGCTGCTTGTGTGGCGAACCGACTGATCAACTGACTGTCTGATTGCTCTGCTCACTCTCTCACTCTCTCTCTCTCTGTCTGTAGATCGAGTACATTGCGTTCCAAAAGAAGTTCTACGTCGTGCCAAAGGAGATCAAAGACATGTCGGAGGCCGAAGTCGAAGCGATTCGCACCGAGGACGAGATCAAGATCCGTGGCAAGAGCTGTCCGCGTCCGATCAAGAAGTGGACGCAGTGTGGCTTTAGCGTCCGCATGCTCCAGCTCCTCAAGAAGCACGGCTACACGGACCCGTTTGCGATCCAGCGCCAAGCGCTGCCTGCGATCATGTCGGGTCGCGACGTCATTGGCATTGCCAAGACTGGCTCTGGCAAGACACTTGCGTTCCTACTCCCGATGTTCCGGCACATTCTTCACCAGCCGCCGCTGCAAGAGGGCGAAGGACCGATTGGACTGATCATGGCGCCAGCACGTGAGCTCGCGCAACAGATCTACGTGGAAGCGAAGCGGTTTGCCAAAGGACTCGGCATGCGCGCGACCGCAGTCTACGGCGGCTCGTCCGTCTCGGAGCAGATTGGGAACCTGAAGCGCGGCTCGGACATTGTGATCTGTACGCCCGGCCGCATGATCGACATCTTGACCATGAGCGCAGGCAAGATGGTGTCGCTCAAGCGCGTGACGTACGTCGTCTTGGACGAAGCGGACCGGATGTTTGACATGGGCTTTGAGCCGCAGATCACAAAGATCATGCTCAACATCCGCGAAGATCGCCAGACGCTGCTGTTCTCGGCGACGTTCCCGCGCGCAGTCGAGACGCTTGCGCGCCGCGTGTTGAAGAAACCTGTCGAGATCACAGTCGGCGGGCGGAGTCAAGCGTCTGGCGACATCACGCAGTACGTCGAAGTGCGCGAAGAGAGCGACAAGTTCATGCGGCTGCTCCAGCTCCTCGGTCTCTGGTACGAGAAAGGCAACGTGCTCGTGTTTGTGAACACGCAGCAAGCGTGTGACCAAGTGTTCCAAGACCTCATGAAAGCAGGCTACCCGGCGCTGTCACTCCACGGTACGTCCGTCGTTTCGGTGCTTGGGACCTTCGTGGTGGTGCTGCTGCTGGTGTTGCGTCGTACTGAGCTACGTCGCTGACGCTTGCTGTGGATGGCGTGACTTGGGGTGAATCGTCCTCATCAGGTGGCAAAGACCAAGTCGACCGCGACTACACGATTGACGACTTTAAGCGCAAAGTGCGGACGCTCATGGTCGCAACGTCCGTCGCAGGACGCGGACTCGATGTGAAAGACCTCGTGCTCGTGATCAACTACCACTGCCCGAACCACTTGGAGGACTACGTCCACCGAGTTGGACGCACTGGTCGCGCTGGACGCAAAGGCACTGCGTACACGTTCATTTCACCAGAGGTGCGTGTGGTTCACCCTCGCCGTTGGGGCTTGCGCTCTACGCGTGACGATGGACACTGGCTGAAGATTTGGTCTGCGTGACAATGCTCGCAGGAGGAAGAGTACTCGGTGGATCTCGTGAAAGCGCTTGAAGCCGCAAAGCAAGTCGTGCCACCAGAGCTCGTGGCGCTTGCGGAAGGCTTCAAAGACAAGGTACGGACTGCCGAGACGCAGCAATGGCGTGAAGGTCGGCTTGCCTCTAACGCCTGGCTGGTTGGCGCGTGCTTTTCAATGCGCTAGGTCAAACGCGGCGAAGCGAGGTACCATGGCAGCGGCTTCAAAGGCAAAGGCTTTACGTTTGACGAGAGCGAGCGCAACGAAGCGCAGCGTGCGATGGATCTGCAGAAGCGACAGTACGAGATCGACCAGGGCATCGTTGTCGAAGTGCGTCGCTTGGTCTCTTGGTCTCTTGATCGTGAGGGTATGCTCTGGGTACTGACAATAGTGCTCTGGGGCTGTACTGCGTCAGGACACTGGTGGCGACGATGACGACGCCGACGATGGACCGAGAGACGCCAGTGGCACAGACGGAGTTGCTGCCGCGGGTGCACTCGCGGTTCCAGCAGTCGCACCGAGCGCACCGATCGACAGCGACGCGCTCTCCGCAGTCAAGAAAGCGCAGCAGATCGCGCAGATCCTCGACATGCAGTACAAGCAGACGCAAGCGAACGCTGCGGCGGAAGCGAGCGACAACCACTTTGAAGACGAGCTCGAGATCAACGACTACCCGCAGCAAGCGCGCTGGCGCGTCACGCAGAAAGAAGCGAGCGACTCGATCTCGGAGCTCACTGGCGCAGCGGTCATTGCCCGCGGCTCGTACGTGCCAGCTGGTCGCAAGCCCAACCCGGGCGAGCGGAAGCTCTACTTGGTACGTCCTCGCTGCAGTGTGTGTGTCTCTCTCTCACACACACTTGTTGTCCACGCGTGGCTGGCGTGAGGAGACTAACACACTCTGGTCGTCGCTGATGCCTGACAGGCGATCGAAGGACCGACGCGCACTGCTGTCCTCGATGCGCGACGCGAGCTGCAGCGGATATTGGACGAGACGACGCTCCAAGTCGGGCTCGGCGGCGACAAGTACGGCAAGTACAACCTGTAACACCCATGCACGCGATGGCACCGCTGCTGAGTTTTCCATCCGCGCGCGCAGTGGAGCGATGGCGCGCTCGATTGGTCGATCGTCGTGGCGACGCTCACAGACAGACAGTCGCGCACAAGCACGAGCGAGCGCGAGTCCAAGTATACAACTGTGTTTGGTCGGTATGGTATCATCTGGTGCTTGCTGCATCGTCATCATCGTCGTCAGCTTGTCCTTGCCATCTTGTCTCTGTCGTCGTTGTGGTGCACAGACAGCGGCGCTGCGCACAAGTGTTGACTGGCGGCATCGTCTGTCGGTCGCTACGAGCACGGAATCCCGAGCCGCAAGCCGTCGAGACACCACATGCCAGCGCTGTCGCGGCGACTGCAGTCGGCTTCGCGCTTGTCCTCGCCGTCTTCCCGATCGTTCGTGGCAGTGTCATTGCGATCATGCGGGAGCTCAAAGTCGTCGACGTTCAGCGCAGTGATGTCGGCAGCGGAGAAGCGACTGAGCACTTGGACGTCTTGCGAGTGGAGCGTCAGTGTCGGGAACAGCTCGCTCGCGGATGGAAATGGCAACGTGAACACAAGCACGCGACGCGCGTCGTCGCGTAGTGCCACGCCGTTCACACTGAAGCGCACGAGCGCCAACGACGAGTTCGTTGGCGCAGCTCCGAGCGACGGCGGTCCCTGCATCATTGCGTCTGGAGCTTCTGCTGTAGCGGCGTTGCTGTCGCTAAGACCAAGGGATGCGTCTCGAGCAAGCAGATCCGCGCGGTCGACGACGTTCACGAGCACGCCAACTGTCGCTTCGTACCCAAAGCCCAAGTCCACAGACACAAAGCTGCGGCGCTCGGAGCCAATGAGAACGTGTCCCACCGAGTAAAAGCCAATCTGCGAGCAGACAGCACCGTGCGTCAGTGGCGGATTGTCTATCAGTGTCGGTGGGTGATCGTGCGAGCGCTACAACGTGGCGCCGTACCGAGTACTTGGACGCGCCAACGAGCGTGTTGAGCGGCATTGCGCGAGTCGAGAGACCGATGCAGACGCTCGGGTCGCCGGCGTGCCCTGGGCTACTACCAGCTAGGTCGTCTGCGGCACCAGCAACGCGACTGCGCGACGACGCTGACTCAAGAAGTGCACTTCGGTTCGCGCGACTCGGATGGCGAAAGAGCGCTTTGGGCTGATTCAGCGTCATCTCAAAGTACGTGTACCGGTGCTTTGGGATCGGCACCGTGGCGCGCACACTGCGGTACATCCCCGGTCCGACCTGCCACGCCACAAGACCACAATCCGGTACGTGAGTGACTCCACCGCCACAAGCGCGTCGCGACAGCTCCCCTCCCACCCACCCACTTGCTCGCTTCCGTACCTTTGTGGCGCAGTGCTTCCCACACGATAAATAGATCTCTTCGTTGCAGTCCTGGACGTTGAAGCGCGGGACGCGGAGGTCGCGCGCGCCAGTGAGCGTCGCTGCGCGCTCTTGACGCAAGCGGTCGCGCGCTTGGTAGAGCACGTCGTCCGAGAAGTTCGAGAACGCGAGCTGTACGCGCTTGCGCGCAATCGGCGACACTGGGATCGACCGCGGCGACGACGACGACACGTACGCTGCTGTCAAGGACGGAGCGTCGTCGTCATGGGGTGCGCTACTACTGTCACTGCGATGCAGCAGCGCAATGTTGTCTGGCGGCAGTCGCACAGTCGCTTCGAACGACCGCAGCGGGATCTGGAAGTGCATCACGCGCTGTATCCTCCGGTTGATGTTCATCGGCACCATGCACTCTTTCTCGCGGTACTCGAGCACCACGGCGGTCACTGTGGCCACACCAGAACACATACACACATCATCAGCGACTCCATTGAGGACGCTCCAGCACGCCACGGCCTCTCGCGTGTGCCCCACGCAAGTGATCAAGAGCGAGCGAGCGAGACGCACAGCTTGGGTCATCCATGTAGCTCTCGAGGCGCGGCTGGCTCGACGACCGGTGGTGAAGATGGTGGTGGTGACTGCGACTGCGCGATGCAGATGACGAAGTCTCGTAGCTATCGCTCGCAGTCAACCCGAGCGTGTCGTCCACGAGCTGGACGATACGGTAGAGCAGCGTACAGGCAGTCGAGATGCCGGGGAACTTCATGATGAGGATCAAGACGCCGCGGCAGACGCTCAAGGAGCCTGCGATCACGAGCCGATTCACGGACTTGGTCACTGCTCGCACGCAGTCCACAGGAGCCTGGTGTGAGCCACACAGACACACACACAAGCCGCTACAACTGCAGCCGAGTAGTACCTGCCAGCAGCCAGTGCACGAGTCCTTGGACTTCGTCGGGCTTGGCGACGTCCCACATGTCGCTCTCTGCGATCGCGTCGCTCACGACGTCGACTTGCTTGAGCTTCGTGCACGTCGAGGACGAGAGCGGCCGCGTGAGCGAGCGGTCGACCATCTTTGAGAGCTTGCGCTTGATGTCTTTCACGAGCGAGCATGGCAAGTGGAGCCGCTCCTGGAGCCGGTCGATCGCTTCGAGCAGACCGATGCAGATCAAGATGAGCTGTCCATAGAGTTCGTTTGCCCGTCAGTACGTCCGTCCGTCTACGAGTGTGTAGCGGCCATGGCAGAACGACGAGTAGAGAGCCGAGTGTGCGTACGTTGTCTTTGGTCTCGTGCACGGAGCGCAGTGCGAGCGAGCACGCGCGCGAGCTGGCAGCGTACAGCGTCGAGTGCTGCTGCGTCGCCGAGGATGCATACGTCATAGCGTTCGTTCGATCTGTTCACGCTGGAGTCGTCGGCGGCGGCGGCGCGTTCTTCTTCTTCCGGTTCTTCGGCTCCCTGTTTGCTGTGTCAGGTCGTCGTGCGCTGCTCCTCCTGCTGCTGCTGAGCGTGTGCAACAACAGACCGGTCGAGTGAGTGAGAAGACGCACAGACACGCGCTCGTGAGGCTACTGTCTATCCGCGAGCTGTCAAGTAAGCACTCACTGCCGTACGTGAGGCTCGTGTTGGTGCGCGCTCGTGACGTACGAGTGCGACTGGATTGATCAAGCGTCGAGCAGTCGCGCCAGCGGGTTTCGTTCTCACGCACACCTGCGGTCGCTCGCTCGCTCGTGCGTACGTTCACTTGCTAGCTAGCGGCGCGCGGACTGGAGGCTCAGTGCCTCGCACTCGTATACACTCGCACACCCACTTGCGCGCGCGCTCTTCCTCCTCGCCCTCGTTCGTCCGCTCGACCGTCCGTGCAGCGTCGTCGTCGTCGTCGGTCGTCGCGACAGCTGAGAAGCCTGAGTTGCTGCCTGCCTGCTGCCTGCTGCCTGCTGCCTGCTGCCTGCTGCGACCAAGTTCGAGCGAGCGAGTGAGGATCTTCCAAAGTTCAAAGAGAATTGTGCTGCGCAAAACAGAAATCACTTTCCGGGTTTTATCACTATCGCGTTTGGTTTGCTTGGTTACATCACTATCGCGCGTCCAGTTGCGATGCCTCCCTCGGTTTCATCACAGTCGTGCACTTTGGTTACGCTGGATGCGACTCACTACCTCGCAGTGCGTCGCGACACACTCGAGCGAGCGAGACCAAGGTGTCAATGCAACACTGCTCTGTTGTACATCTCTCTCTCTCTCGCTTCTCTCGTACGCACTCCTACGCACACATACAAGTGCAATCGAGTCGGTTGGTCTCCAGTCTGGCAGTCTGTCTCGAACATAGCAGAAACAGTGCGGTGGTGGAGTCGCTGGCGGTCGTCCAAGCCGAGAGCGCGCGCCAGTCGGGATCTGGAGCCGGAGGATCTGGTCGGGACGTCACTCGTCACGCTCGCCTCGCGGCTAGAGATACTCCTTGCGCTTGCGCTTCGAGAAGATGATTGCGCCAAACATGAGCGAGTCGTAGTGCGGAAAGTCGCTCGAGTTCGGCAAGTGCCCGATCTCACCGAACGTCGTCATGCCCATGAGCGACGCGCCGCCAGACCAGTCCCTGTACGCGCCGACCTAGATCGCGCGCACGCGTGTGTGTGTGCGAGAGAGCATTAGCGATCAGCCAGTCCGTGAAACAAGCGAGGTGTGAGACGCCGCATCGCACTGTCCAGCAAGCACAGCACAGCACAGCGCCGAGCAGCCCCAACAGAGCCGAGGAGAGCATGATGCGCCACGCAACGCACCATCTCAGCCATGCTCTTGTGCCCCAAGAGCGCTTGGACGCCGGCAGAGAGGAACATGAGGCACCCGATCGTCTCGTGGATGTAAAACTTGTTGCTCTCGACGGCTTGCGCACCCATCTTGTTGATCGCAGTCTTGAGCGACTGCGCCGACGTCTCCATGAGCACAACGTTCGTTCCCGAAGCGATCGAGCTCGTGGTGCTGAGCGAGCCGTCGTCGTTGATGCCCGTGATGACAGCGGTCATGTTGATGAGCTTCGACCAGTCGCTCGACTGCATCGAACACAGCGACGACGACGACGTGACTTCGTGCGGGCGATCGGCTTCCATCTGGTTCGAGACAAAGTCGATCGTCGTGCCAAGCGGATGGAGGTTCCCGAGGCGCGGGAAGCCGATCGCCGAGAGGTCAGACTGGGTCTTGTCCGACACGACATCGAGCCACTGCGCAGAGCGAGAGAGAGAGAGAGAGAGCCACGGACCAGTGAGTCCGCCGGTCCGTGCAGCTCCAGCTCGCAGCACCTACACACACGCAAGCACCCAACAGGACGAGCGCGCACCTCTTGGTACACATCGGCGGCTGGTTTCGAGTCGATCTCGTAGATCGTCTTGTTCGACGCCTTCGTGACCGTCCCCATGCAGTACTCGCTGTTCGCACCGACGGGGCTGTAGCCGCTGAACCAGCTCACGTACGTCTCGACGCTCGGGAAGCAGAGCGCAAACGCAATGCCAGTCTCAGTCCAGTCCCCACGGCCGTCGCGCACGCTCTTTGTGTAGTCCGAGCTGCTACTGCTGCTGATCTGGATCCACGACACGGACGACTCGCCGCCGTCGCGGTGCTTCGCGGCATCGGACGAGCAGCCGCCGATGATCGGACAGTGGATCGCTTCACGGATGCCTTCGACTGCCTGCTCCACGTACAGCGGACACGCGTAGACCGAGATGAACGCGGGCTTTTCGCCGGCGTCAATGTCGGCTGCGACGCGTGCGTACGCAGTCTTTGCCGCTGCGAACGCCTTCTCACGCGCTTCGCTCTGCGCGTACTCGGCGTGGACGACCGAGTAGATGCCGTGCGGGTCGTTCACGCCCCAGAGCGTCACGAGCCCTTCGTCGTTGTGGCGATTCACAGTCACCCACGCGTTCTCGTCGCACATGCCGCGTGCGATCGTGCCGCCAATGTACGGCACACCAGGTGCGAGCTGCCGGAGCAAGTCGACGATCACGTTCGCGTCAAAGCCCGTGGAGAAGCCGACGACGACAAAGTGGACGTCGCCGCCGAGCTTTGTCAAGAGCTCCTGAAACGCGCCAGTCATAGCAAGCACTTCAGTCTTGTTCGTCGCCCACGCAGACGCAGCATGGACGTAGCTCGAGTTCGGCGCGACAAGCTGCTCGGCAGCGCTCGGGCGGTGGTCGAACGAGTACAACAAGCCGTCGTTCGACGAGAGCGAACCGACGACGTAGTCGTGTCCTGATACGAACCGCGACGGCTCGCGCGCTTGACTCGGGTACTTGGCGAGTTCGTTCGAGAGCTTGCGCGCAGTGCTGCTGCCGCCGCTCGTGCGTGTGATCGCTGTCGTCGTGCTCCGTGGCTGGTTGACATTGCTCAGGTCCGACTGCGACTGCGACCGACGCGTGCGCATCGGTGGTGTGGCTTTGCGCTGTTCGCCACCACTGTGGCGCGCAAGTGTCCCCGGTCGCTTGCTCGGCTGCTGCGTCTGTGGCGGGTCCGACGGTCGCTTTGAGAGACGCCGGAGCTCGAGCATGCGGTCATCGTCCTGGTTCGCGCTGTAGCTCTCTTTTGCCGACGGTCCGCGCCGCACCATCGCCATCTTCTCGTCCTCTTTCTCCTCCTCGTCTTCGTCCGCGAGACTCAAGCGACGGTACTTGCGCATGAGTTGATTGTCTGCGCCAGTGGGCGGGCCCTGGGACTCGTCCAAGAGCGCGCCAGAGAGATCCTGTGAGTGCGTGGGACTGAGTATCCGCTGCTGCTGCGCGTGGTACTGCGCCTCTGCGAGCTGCCCGTCGCTGTTGTTGCGCTGCATCCACTCCGTGAAGTCCTCTTGGTTGCTCAAGTCCCGGCCGCTCTTCGACCGGTGGTTCGACACGACGCACTTGGTGCACACGCGAATGCTCGGCTGGTGCCGCGACAGCACCTGCTTCCCCGAGTCGTTGTGCGTGAAGCTGATCGACGGCACGCGGATCGTGCTGCTGCACTGCCAGCAGATCACTTCGCCGCACGTGCGGCAATGATGGCGGCGCCGGAAGATCGACGAGAACCGGCGCACGCAAATGAAGCAGAACTGGCGCTCACTGGTACGATAGCATCGCATCGGCAAGTCATAGACACAGCGGCGTGAGTACTGACGACGCTTCAACGCACAAGTCCGAGCATGCGCGACGTACTTGTCTTTGACCCACGCTGACGTCTTCACGACCGAGATCTCCTGCGGCTCGGACGGATTCTCCAGCAAGTCGCGAATGCCTTTGGCGAACTGCAGCACCATCTCAATCGCCGGGTTGCTCCGGAAGAGCGTGACCATCGGTGGCGGGCGCTGGAACGCGATCTTGATGCGCACGCCGTCTTTCACGTCGCCGCGGCGCTCGAACTTACAGATGAGCGCGTCGAACTGCGAGCGCTCGAGGTAGTTGGCTTGGATGTGCGGCATGCCGCCGACTTCGGCGAGCGACTCTTGGAACAAGTAGCACGACACGATTTCGCCGGCTTGTGTCTCAATGCCAATGTACTACATTGTAGACAGCCACGCCACGCCACGTACAGACAGGCAGACAAGCAGTCTGGTCAGTCCCCAGCTAGGATGGTTGGGACGACCCAGGTCAGCGGCTCCACAAGCAGCGGCAGGACCACGCACCTCGAGGACGTAAAAGTCGGTCGACTTGCTCGCGAGCGACCCGGACTTGATCGCCCACCACTTGATCGCCGCTTGTTTGTACACTTCGCGCGCGTCTTTGGGCGGGTTCGCGTTCGGGTACACGCCCGTGCCGTTGAGGTCTTCGAGCACGTCAGCGTCCAAGAACATGTCACCGAGCACTTTGCGCAGAAAGAGCTTGAACTTGTCGGACGTCTTGAGGTCGTAGAGCACTTTGAGCACGTGGAGGAAGCTCACGTCGGCTTTCTCGACGATCGCTTTGCCCGAGACGAACTCGGACCAGTCCGTGCTCGGCTTGAAAAGGTCGACGTCGTGCTTCGAGTCCTGGAGCTTCCAGAGCACGTTGCTTGAGTCGCTCAAGAGCCCGAGACACGACCGCGCGCGGTTCTCCGCGTACTTGTGCAGCCGGATCTTGCGCTCGTACGACAGCGACGGCCCCTGCGCCGGCGGGAAGTAGCTGTCGTCGTGCGAGTTCTCGCTCGAGTCGGCAAAGTCGGGCGGCAGCTCGCCGCCTGCAGTCGCATGGTGCATCATGCTGCTTGCGTCTGTGTGGTGTGACGAATGCGCCTACTGCTGCTGCTGCTGGCGAGCGGCGAGTCTCCTCCTACTGGTTGCTTCAATGCTCCAATGCTCCAATGCTTCAGAGAGCGAGCGAGCGAGAGAGCTTGATGGCTGTGATTGGCGCGCGGTGGTTACGCAGAGTCGAACGGCTATTTGCGTGTGGACGTGGTGTGGACGCCGTCGCGTCCCCTCACTCACCCACTTACGGAGCGTCGTCGTCGAGGCAGTCGTCGAAGCCGCTCGCTCGACAGCTCGCTCGACAGTCGCTCGCTCGATGATGGAAGGAAGGCCAGCGCACACGCGGTGGTCGCGCTAGCTCTGCCAGCAATGCAGGGCTGCGATCAAAGCCCTTGCGTTCGACGACAAGTTGGAGTTCTGCGAACGTTACGTCGATCATTCCAAATGGCGCAGCGTTCAATTGCAGCAAACCAAAGCTGCATCCGTTTGTAGTAAATACAAGATTCGATGGATAGCAACCATTTTGTATGCTCATGTCTGACTATGAAATGTGAAAAACTACATATGGCCAGTATGATTCTATGCATGATTCATAGAATGCGTGTACTGTGCCGCACAGGACTGAATAAACGATATGGCCTGTCTGCTCGCAAAAGTGGGTTCATGGTACACTGTGCCACCTTCTTGGTACAGTTCTGGTACACTCCAATCACAGCTTCTATAGGAACGTGCTCAATCGCGAAGAAGCAATGGCATGAACTGCAAGGTCGTCGCTGCCTGTGTGCATGCGACCGAGGCGCGGCAGTGCGCAGTCGACAACAGCCGCAGCTGCAGTGAGGACATGACGCAGATGATTGACGCCATCGTCGGCGCAGACGCGATTACAGAAGACGTGGTGCGTCGCGATTCTCTCACGTGCGCGTCGCCAACAGCTCACTGACAGCGACTGTGTGTCAATACGATTCGCTGCAGGTGGAGTACGTGATTGGCTTTCTCACGCCAGACGACCTCATCGCCGCCATGTACGTCCATCGCTTGTCTGAACGAGAGCTTGGTAAGATCCTAACCACCGGATGCGATGCGACCTCATCGCGCAGGCAAGTGAACGCGTACTGGCAGGCGATCGGACACCGTGACTCGATCTGGCGCGCGTACATCGTCGCGCGCTGGAACATCGAACGTCCGGAGCGCCTCAAGCGGTCGTGTGGCACTGAGGACTTCTACGAACTCTACCGATACCTCGACCGCAATCGGTACCTCCCACGCGGCAAGTACACGACCAAGGTCCGCCATCGCGCTCGCTTCCACCGTACACACAAGGCAGTCGGAGCCATGTGAACGTACTGACGTAGCTGACACGTGCGGTGCCCACAGCAGCAAATCATCTGGGGCAAGAGCCGTCAAGAAGGCGCAGATGTCTGGATCACTGTCGCGCATCGCCCCGACTGCCGCATCCTCTCATTCAACGCGACGCCGTTCATCCAGCTGCGCGTTGCGATCCAGAACATCCGCGAGCAGGCGCTGACGATCGACTTGGGCGAGATCCGCGTGCGCATGAAGAACGGCTACATGGGCAAAGTCCTTGGCGTGGACGCACCAACACAGTCTGCGCTTGCACCGACACTGTTGGCGCTCAACGGCAGTGACGCGCTGAAGAGCGCGACAGAGAGTCGCGCGCGCGTGATCCGCCTCGAGATGTTTGAGTTCGCAGTCGTGCTGATCAACGTCGAGTGCCACGGCTGCGAGTTCGAAGCCGAGTTCCTCGAAGGGTGCGTCACGTCCTGGGTGTCTTGATATGCTCGGAGCCTCTGCGCGTGTTCGCATTCGTGTACAAAGGCACTCACTTGCTCTATCGCTACAGCTGCAGCGCAGTATGGCTCCCAGCACGGCGCACGAGCCGGTGCGCGGACCTCACGACCTGTCGCTGTGCGCTGATCCCAGACAGCTACCACCGAGGGAACATCCGCGTCCCGATTGTCGACGAGTCGGTCATCTGGCGGCACTACACGTCGATCTCAGGGCGGTTCATGGTGCGTCTCAGTGATTCAGCCGCGCTCGGGTCGCACACAAGAGCGAGAGAGCTAACGAGACCTCCTTGTGCATGGACTCGTTCCCAGGTCCTGGACTGCCGGAGCTCGTGGGACGAGTCGAGCGGCGCGGCGAACCACTATTTATTCAAGTCACCGACGCGCTCGGTCCGCAAGACGAGCATCTCGTGAGCAGCTCACGTTGCGCAGAGGCACGCACTCGTCTTGCACACTATGTATCCGCTCGAATGGCCGTAGTCCAGCATTTTCACACTCGACACCATCAATACCACGCGCTCAACGTTTGGCTCAAGTGGCGATGAAAGTCTGCGCATGAGCAACTTGGTGACAGCTTGTGGATGTGCATGTGGATGGACTGTGTTGGACGTGCCGCACCTTCGTACTAGAGGATCCACTCGCCGTTGCGTAGTAGTCGTTTTGTGCATACTTGGAAATACAATGAAGTATCCTGGCCTCGAACCGACGCGCGTGTTGGCTCGCTTGGCCGCCTGCACAAGAGCGAGCAGTTGATCGTAGAAGAGCGCGAGCGGAGAGCAATGGCAGACGACAGCAATGACAAGGAGAACGCGCCGACCGAGTCGTCGGGCAAGAAAGTCCAGAAGAGTGCGTCGTCCTCGACTCGCTCTCACATCGTGCATGTCTTGCCTCGCGCCTCGCCTTCTCACACAAACACACTCGACTCTCGCGCAACCTGCAGGTCCGTGGCTCTCGGCGTACCACAACTCAGTCGCAGGGCTCAAAGCATTCTCCAGGTGCGAGGATGCTCAGCTTGATGCTGTTGAGCTTGCGACCGCTTGCTCGCTCGAACATCTGGCGCTTGCTCACGAACGTTGCCGTGCGTCGGATACGAGTAGCTGCATCAAGCTCGTCGACGTCTACGGCGATGGCGACGCAAAGCTCGTTGTGGCAGACGCCGACAAGCGGCTCAAGATGTTCAAAGGTGACTGTTGCTTGGCTCTCGATACTCTCGCGTCGAACTGAAGAAGACGTGCTGACACTCACGTACGCTGAACTCACTACGACCAGGCTCGTCGCTCTACGGCGAGCAAGCGATCCTCGGCGTTCCGTCTTCGCTCAGCTACTTCTACTCTGGTCCGTCCATCTCGTCGTCGCTTACTCTTCTCTCTCTCTCTCTCTCTCATAGTCGCCCACCGCACTAATCGCTCTCACTCTCACACTGCTACGGTGCAGACACGAGTCGACCGCGCATCCCTGCTCTCGCAGTCGCGTCAGGGTCGTTCATCTACATCTACCGCGACTTCCGTCCGCACTACAAGTTCACAGTCCCGACGCTCGAGATTGACGTCGAAGAGCTCAAGGTTTGGGAAGGGCTCGCCAAGTGCTCGCTCGAGATCCCCGCAGCGCTCAATCAGCTCACATCCATGCGGTGCGCTCGTTGCTCTCGCTGCACCTTCGTTACTCGTGCTTGACGCTCCGAGCCCTCACATTGTCTATCGATGCCCCCCACACTGGCAGCGGTCTTGGCATTCGCTTGTCCGAGCGCTCGCGCGGACTGCTTGCGATCGACGACATTGAAGAGCAAGCCGAGTATGTGACGCGGTTCATGGACGAGCCGCTCATTGAACGCTCGTGTATCACGTGCATGACGTCAATCAACAAGAACATGGACGACAAGGACGCCGTGAGCTGGTACGCTGCATACGCCGAAGGAACTGGCTTGGTCAAGGCAAGCACGCACTCACGACTTCCTGCCTTCGTCTGCCTAAACGCTCAGTCTCATTGTCGCGACCGAGTCCATGATGGTCTTTGTGCTCGACCCGCAAGGGACGTCGATCATTCAGCAGATCAAGATCCCCGGCATCCCGGTCGACATTGTGGCCTGCGGGCTCTACGACGTTGAGTACCGCCTCGTGGTCACGACGCGCAATGGATCCGTGTACACGATCAAGAACGGCGAGCTCCTCAAGAGCGTGATTGAGCTCGAGTCGCCACCGTGCGGACTGCTGCAGCTCGAGAAGAGCATCGTGATCGCGTGCACGAACCGCAAACTCACGTCGTACCACCTCAAAGGCAAGAAGAACTGGAGCCTGACGATGCCAGACGACATCGGTGCGATCGACTCGTTCAGTCTTCGGCGCACAAAAGACACGCGCGGTGTCCTCGTTGCGCTGCGCACTGGCGACGTCACACTGTACAATGAAAAAGTCAAAGTGTGCACTGTGAGCACGGATTCGGCGCTCACAGCACTGGCGTTCGGTCAGTACGGCCGCGAAGAAGCGTCACTGGTGCTCATTGCCAAGAACGGAGCGCTCACGCTCAAGATCCTCAAGCGCACAGCGAGTCTCGAGGTGCGTCTGCCTCTCGTGTTCGCGACCAAACACTCAGGCGCTGTGGCTCAGACTAACCGAGTCCTCTTCGTCCTTGCTAGGCAATCTCGGAAGCAGCTGGTCCGCCCCCAGAGCAAGGTGAGTTGTGCGTCGCGCGCGCTGCGAAGTGCTTAGTGCTTAGCTGCCTCTTGTACTGATGTTATGGCGTGGCTTGTGCCCATCGCTTGCTAGACATCCCACTCAACATTCCAAAGAAGACCAAGTTGTACGTGGAGCAGACGCAGCGCGAGCGCGACCATGCGACTGAGATGCACCGACACTTTCAGCGCGACCTGTGCAAACTGCGTCTCACCACCGCACGCGCTTACGTCAAGATCATCAAGGACGGGCAGGTACAGTCTCTGGCAGCCTCTATCCGACGCAGGAGGTAGTGCGAGCGATCGACGGCGTCTCCGATGCACTGACATAAGACGCTGGTATGTTCGTGGTCACTAGGGACCAGTGTCGTACACGACTGGCGCAGCGATCCGCTTGAATGCGCAAGTGCAGGGCATTGGCCCTTCGTTCCGCATCAAGCTCAATGTCCAGGTATGGCGTTCCCAGACTGGTCTTTGAGACGCTCGAACTGATCGGTTAGCTGACCTATCCGACTGCTCGGCTTACCGGATGCGCGTATGTGCGACTGGCTAGAACGCTGGCACGAAAGCTGTGACTGACCTCACGATCGCGTACCACTACGACCACGCGCTCTATCGCGTCCCAAAGAGCCTCGTCTTCATTCCGCTTGTCATTCCCGTACGTCCATGTGGTCGTGCAACAGCAGCCATCTCGCTGCGCATGACTGACGCTACGGACGTGACTCTGTGAGCTGCAGAATGTGCACTACTCGTACCTCTCGGACGTCGAGTGCATCTCAGAGACTGGTGCAGCGGACAACATCTTCATCTTTGTGTGCGGCAAGGACAGGTTCGTGCTCTTGTCCAGCATGCTTTCGACTCTCATACAAAGAGTCACATGCGCTGCTGCGTCCTTCGTACTCTGCGTCAGGATATGGTGGATGGAGTCTCACCACTCGTGAGCTTGTGCCATGGTGTGCAGCTGCATCCCGCTCGTGTCAGCAGTCGTGAACATGCCACTCAGCGAGCCCGAGCTCTAGCGAGGACATTGTAGTAGCGCATGAGCGTCGAAGAGGACTCGCATCACATGACATCGCCATCGAAAGCGGCTGGATCCAGTCTTGAACTGAGCTAGCTCAGCATACACAGCGCAGGTTGAAAGCACATACCACATGACATGTAGCCATCTGAAGCTATTGCTGCAACAATGACCATGATAAACGCTATATTACAAAACTAGAACAGAAAGAAGACAAAATGAATAAAAGTAGCCATGTTCTGGCTACTTGTGTCGTTTTTATTGAAACGGATCGCGACCTTTCGCGTCCCTCGCTCGCTTCTCGTGACGTTCATTTCTCCGGTTGTCGCGAGTGGCACATCGCCACCACCCTCTCGTGTCCATGGAGCGAGCTCGCGTCCTGCCGCTGCTCGCACGCGCGACGCTCGTGTGGACGCTACTGCTGACAGCATCATCGTCGATGGGACGAGTGCAGGCGCTCGTGAATGACCCAAAAGCGAACGACCCGCCTGACGTCGACCAGGCGCGGTACCACATGGAAGCAGCTGCTGCGTTCTCAAACATCGTCCCCGGCGTGTGCTACTCGCCGATGCACAACGCCGAGTACCCGCTCGGTGCTCGCGCTGGCGACGTCAGCAAGCTCGGCGATGCCATGTACCGCGACTTTAGCATCATGAAGAACTACTTCAGTGTCGTGCGCACGTACTACTCGAGCTTCTACGGCGTGCGCGTCGCACCAGCTGCTGCTGCGAACGGCGTCAAGCTCTACCTCGGTGTCTACATGACAAATGAAGCGTGGTACGCAAACCAGATCGACGACGCCATTGCGGCGATCAAGGCGTATCCTGACACGATCCTCGCAATTTTGGTCGGGAACGAGAACATACAGCCTGTGGGTCCGTACACTCCGCGCGAAGTCTCGGACCGCATCTCTAGCCTCCGAGCACGCATTCGCACAGAGACTGGCCGGGATGTACCTGTCGGGACGGTCCAGCGCGCGACCGAGTGGCTCGAGACTGGCGACCGCAGCGCGATCGCAGCGCTCGCGGCAAACTGCGACCTCATCGGTGTGAACATCTACCCGTTCTTTGACGCAAACTACAACGCTACGTGGCCGCTTGCGATCCTCGACGGCATCTGGGACAAGATGGCCGCCATGTACCCAGCAGCGAAGCTCCGACTGACAGAGGTTGGGTTCCTGACCAACGGCGCACCGCCCTCCTACGCACCAAACAACGTCCCGAGCGTTGCGAACTCGAAGGCATTCTACACGGCGTTCCGGAGCTGGAGTCCATCGAGTGGCGGCGGGGAAGCGTTCTGGTTCATGTTCTTTGACCGCGCACCCGATGACGACTCGATGGGCGTTGAGCTCGAGACGCACTTTGGCTTCTACACGTGCACGAAGGCGAGCAAAGCCTCGAGCTACCCAGTGCTGATCAGCGCACAGACGACTGCGCCGCCGCCATCGTCTGCAGTAGTTACGACGACGACCGTGCCAGCGTCAACGATTGCTCCGACGCCAGCACCAACGACGCAAGCGCCACCAACACTGGCACCGACGACAAAGCCTCCAGCGACGGCAGCACCACCACTAGCGCCAGCACCAACAACAAAAGCGCCGACACTGTCCTCAATCGTGATCCCGACACTGCCATCGACTGTGTGCCGCGTGAAGAAGCTCTTCATCCCGAACTGAGCGTCCTTCTTCTTGTCGTCGTCGCGTTCGCTCGTGATCTGTTCAGTTGCTCTCATCACCGCCGCCACAGCCCACAGCCATGTCCACGACGACATCTGCACTCTCCTACACTTTAGCCTTTGCATTCACCACACACGCCACTCGGTTGCGTCCAAGTACACGTGGCATTCACCTCTCTTCGCATCTGTCGATGTGTTTGTCGGACTGACTTGCTCCTCGCAAGCTCCCATTGCCCTACCAGCAAGAGCGCTCTCACAGACACAGGTCGAGCATCGCAGACGACTGACTCGATGGCTCGAGGCGGATGTACGGCACGAGGCTCTCGCCAAATGCGTCGTAGAGCAGCGAGACCGTGCTCTTGAGCGTCGACGACGACAGCGCCGACTCTGTGCGGTCGAGCGCCTTGGTCATCGAGAAGTACGTCCCAGACGCATGCTGGAAACACACACACACATCCACAGACGATGTCGTCGTGAGCGAGGCACTGCGTCGACTTCCGGAACCTCGCCCATCGCACACTGAGCATATGACGCACCACGAGGATCCCAAGACAGTTCTGCGCTTCGAGGCGCTCGACCAAGTTCGGGTTCGATGACGACAGCGCGGGCTCCAAGCGACTGTAGTACTGCTCCAAGTTCGGAAAGAGCAACCCTTCCATCACGAGCGGACCGAGGTACATCATCCCTACCCAAGCACATACACACGACTGTGAGCCAGTGATACCAGTCGTTGAGCCACTACCGTCGCGTCAACGCACCGTAGAGCGCGCCGTACTGCGTCGTGAATGGACACGACGGGTCCGTGATCGCTTTGTGGTACGTCTTTGACACGCGCGGCTGGATGTTCTCGTACGTCTCGCCGTAGCGCTCGCAGATCTGTGCGACGAGGTGCGCTGCGTACTTTCGCAGCGCCCAGTGGTCGTCAGCTGGGTTCTCACAGAGCTGACGCCCCAGTACGCACGTGAGGATCGCAGGTAAGAGCTGGTGGAGCTGTATAGACGTAGTGGCGCACGAGAGGCAGAGGGTCAGACGTCAGCACAGAGAGAGAGAGAGAGAGAGCCACACAGTCCATAGGTCAGGGCGAGTCAAGGAGCCAATGAGCCAGCCGTTGCATCCTAGCAGGCGATAGCGAGCGAGCTCGGGACGTACGTAGAGCTCGACGCGCAGGTGCTGGTTCACGAGCAGGCAGCGGCAGACGCGCATGAGCGCAAAGAGGAGCGCGAGGTCGTGGCTGCTGTGCTTCACCTCTTCGTACACAAAGCGCGCAAAGTACGGCAAGAGCTGGTGAATGCCGGGGTCGTTCGCGAGGCTCGTGAACGCCGCGCGCTGGGCGTCGAATTCGTCGCTCTTGACTGCCTCTGTGATGTTCGTGTAGTACAACTGCATCTCCTCTGTCAGCACGTGCTTCACGAGCGGCTTGCGGTCGACAGTGCCGACGAACGCTTCGTCCTTGATCGACGTTCGGCGGCGCGAGTCGTCTTCAATCGACTCGTTCTCTGGGATCATCGGCTGCACGCCGTCGACTGCGAGCCAGTGGACATTCAGCGTCGGCTGAACGGGAATCTGCGGCAGCGGCGCGTTCAGGATCTCGGCCAAGTCGAGCTCGTCGTCGTCGGGGAAGTAGAGACCCTTGTGCTCGTCGCTCTGTCGGTACTTCACGGCTCCAGGCGCGCCAAAGCCATACAGGCTCTATACGACAAGCATGCACACAGTCAAGGACTGGGGAAATGCACGAGACAAGCCGCAGCTACTCAGAGGAAGGAGCGCGCGGCGCACCTCAACGTTGCGCGCCTGGAGCGCGAGGTTCACGTGGTGCGTCCCGAGCGCCATTTGCTTCGAGTGGCTCCGGAACTTGAGCGCATCCTGAATGATCTCGCGCAGCCGCAGCTCGACTTCCGGCAGCAGCTCGCGCACACAGGCGTCACTTAGCGCCTCGACACCGACGCTCTGCGCCACGACGCGCAGCGACTCGGGCCGCAGCAGACTCATCGCCGTCGTCGTTGTCGGTGCGCGCTCAATTTTGCCACTGCTTGAGTTTCGATACAAAGCGTTCCCTCGTTTTCATCGCGCCAGAAACACTGTCACCTACCACTATTTGACTCTTGATAGTGATATAAATGCGGGTTCGCACATTTCCTGAAGCGAAGCACTGAGGTTGAGACGATCGCCTCCTGCTCAGGTCTGAGCGCGTTGCGAGAGAGACACCTCTCGCTCCTCCACGCATCGGACACATGTGATGGTCATGGCATGAAGCGAACGAAAGCGAGGGCGATTTCGCATGGTCTGAACAACTTGGACGTCAACGAGCGCAGCATCTGCACAACACCAGCAGAGCCGCGAACAAAAGACGGATATGCATCGTCGTTCATTGCAAGCGACATCGTAGGCCAGCTCCGTTGGCGCAAACCAACGTCTACGGCTATGACGGCGGCGACGACGCTGACTCACTCCTACGACTACGACTTCGACTGCGACGACGACTCTGGCGGCGGCGGCATTCATATGAGCAAGTCGCAGTGTCGTGTCGTGTCGTGTCGTGTCGTGTCGCGCTGTCGACCGTCTGGCGGCAAGCACCAAGCGACAAGTGTCAAGCACCAAGCGCCTAGCGCCTAGCAGTAGAAGAGACCGCCGAACGGGATGCCGAGTCCGCAGCCGC
>JAASFT010000355.1:0-22378 GCA_023333885.1 Globisporangium parvum
CTCACGCACCACGTCGTCATTAGCAGTGAGCACGACGTCCGTCCTGGGTCGCCCATGCGCCAGTGGCTCGAGCACGAACTCGCAAGCGTCGACCGAGCGACGACGCCGTGGCTCTTCCTCTCTCTCCACCGTCCGATGTACTGCTCGCAAAAGTACGAGCCGGACTACAACGTCTCGCTGCTCTTGCGTCACGCCTTGGAGCCGCTGCTGCGCACGTATCGCGTCGACGCGGTCTTTGGCGGCCACTACCACGCGTACGAGCGCACGTGCGCTGTGCTCGATGGCGCGTGTCAGTCAAGCGAGCACAGCTGGGCTCGTGCGCCAGTGCACATCATGGTCGGCTCTGGCGGCGCGACGCTCGATGATGCCGAGTACTGGCGCAAGCCCTGGAGCCTGAACGTCCAGAGCGAGTACGGTTACGGTCGCATGCACGTCTTCAACGCCTCGCACGCGCAGTTTGAGTTCGTGCGCGCGCGCGGACGCGTCGTGTCGGACAGTGTCTGGCTCCAGTCCGCCCACGACTGGTGACGACTCGAGAGCGATGATCCGGTGCTTTGAACGTATTGCGTGGCGAGTGGCCATGGCGGTGCCGTCGTGGATCTCTGCGTAAGTCTGGCTCGAAGGATCGCTGGATCCAAGGCCTGAGGTCTCAGAGGTGGCCACAGACGACTCGGAGTGCGCTCCGATCGCCTTCGTGCGACCTGAGACGTGCGACGAAGGACCATCTTGGGTTGTCACTTCAACAGTAGCCTCTTGTCTAGCATCATCATCATTCAAATGGCGTGGTATTTTCCACTTGAAATGATTATACACTAGTAAACATTGTGCAGCCACGAAATCGACAGAGCGAGAAGCAGCAGCGGAAGAAGCGGATCATTGCGGCTTTCGCGCGGCGCTCGTCTCCTCGTTGCGCGCACGCCTCGCCATGGCGCTCTACGTCTGGGGCTCGAATGCCTCGCAGCAGCTCGGGCTCGGTGTCGACGACAAGGAGCTCTACGACGTGGTACGTCATGCGATTCGCAAGCGCAAGGACCTGCGTGGGCTCTCTTTTCTTCTCACGCATCCAGGGTGTCGATGTGCATGCAATGGGCTGTCTGTGGTGGCACTAGCGCAAAGTCGATGCGCTCGATGGGCAGCTCGTCGTCGACTTCTCCGCTGGCGAAAACCACAGCCTCGCAGTGAACGAGTTTGGCGACGTCTTTGCCTGGTGCGCGCTCGCTCATTCTCGCGTTTGTACCCATTGACCATACGCACACACTCACTCGACGAAACAACGTGCAGGGGCCGCGGCAAAGAAGGTCAGCTCGGTCTCGGATCCGACCAGCTCCTCGTGCGCACGCCGCAGCGCATCACGAGCCTCGAAGGGCAGCTCGTCACAAAGGTCTCGTGCGGCGACATGCACTCGCTCGCACTCGCAGCCTCGGGCGACGTCTTCATGTGGGGCTTGCTGCCCGAGACGCATCACGTGCACAACGACGGCATGTTTGACCACGCGTCCGTGTCGCTAACTGGCATGGACCAAGCGGCGATGTCGCGCGAGGACTTGCGCGCGAACATGAGCGAGAACATCATGAGCCGCATCATGCGCGACTCGGAGCTCGTGTACGAGTCGGTAAACATGCTCGACGGCGTCGGGACCGACTCTGCGAGGCTCGAAGACTTGGGGCAGCGCAAAGTCCAGACTGTTCGGCACGCGTGCTTTGTCCCGCGCCTCTGTCTCTCGCTCGCGCGCGTGCAGGTCACGAACATCGCCGCGGGCTTTGCGCACTCGCTCGCATCGAGTGCGAGCGGCACGGTCTACAGCTGCGGCTACAACGACAACGGGCAGCTCGGGACTGGCTCGCGGCGCAACTCGGCGGACTTCCAGCGCGTCCAAGCGCTCGACAAGTTTGTGATCGAACACATTGCGTGCGGCCAGCAGCACTCGCTCGCGTGCTCGCGGCTCAGTGCCGGCAGCGACGACAGCGGCGTGGTCTTCTCGTGGGGACTCGGGATCCTTGGGCAGCTCGGCACGGGCATCAACATCTCGTGGCTCCCAATGCGCGTCACGATTGACGAACCGATCGTCTCGGTCGCTGCGGGGAGCCACCACAGCGTCGCTGTCTCCACGAACGGCCACGTCTACTCGTGGGGCCACAGCGAGTACGGGCAGCACGGTGCCGGCGAGCTCTTCTACGATCTCCAGCGCGGCGCGCACTACTTCACGCCGCGCTTGCAGGCGTCGCTCCAAGACCAGCGCGTGCACGTCACGCGCGTCGCTTGCAGCTCGCACAGTACGTTTGCGCTCGCGCAGGACGGCAGTGTCTACGCCTACGGCTGGAATGCGTTCGGTGTCCTCGGCGTTGGCAAGTACCAGCACTCGGTGCACCCGCAAAAGGTCTTTGGCTTGCGCGACAGCGTCGCGACGCACGTGAGCGCAGGCTCCAACCACACCGCAGCAGTTGTCAAGCCGCGCGGCGCGCACTACTCGCTCCGGTACGACCGCGTCCTCACGAACGGCACGTTTGCCGACGTCGCGTTCGCTGTCCTCGACGGCAGCAGCGCAAAAGGCGCCTCGGTGCACGAGCGCGCGCATCGAGTCGTCGTGTCTGCGCGCAGTCCGTACCTCGAAGGCTTGCTGCGCGCTGCGACGGCTGCTGCTGCCAGCAGCCACACTGGCACTGGCACCGACCCCGAGCTCCTCGTGGTCGAGACGTTTGCCGACGTCGACGCCCAAGTCTTTCGCGCGTTCCTGCGCTACTTGTACACGCATCGCGTCGACGTTGCGAGCCACAAGCGCAGTGCGTTGAGTGCGTTCGCCAAGCGCGTGTGCCACGATGCGCTCGTGTTTGCGTGTCAAGACGCCTGGCGCCGCGAGCGCGCGCTAGAAGAAGCGACCGACAGTGACGCCATTGAGCGCGACGGCGTCTTGGCGTTTGGCCGCGACATGGCGCGCATGGTGTTGGCGCCAGCGCTTGCAGACGTCGTGTTCCTCTGGCCCGTGGCAAGCGAGAGCGCGGACGGCGTCGCGTACGAGCGCCTGCATGCGCACAAGGCGGTGCTCGCACAGGTCGACTACTTCCATACGATGTTCACCGGCGGGTTCAGCGAAGGTGCCGGCGCTGGAGTGAATGAGCGCGTGGATGCCGGCTCTACTGGCGGTAGCACTGCTGCCGGCGTCCACGAGATCGCGCTGCAGTACATGCACCGCGACGGCGTGTCGCTCGAGGCGTTCAAGCACCTGCTCGTATGGATCTACACTGGCGCGTTCGCGTTGCTGCAGCACCTCGAGCCAAACGAGATGATGGGGCTGTTTGTTGGCGCGCGGCTCCTCGGACTGAGCTACCTCGCGAGTCTCTGCGAGCTCCAGCTCGCTGCGATCCTCGCGAGCTTGGACGTGGGCTCTGTCCGCGCGTGTCTGGACTTTGCCGAGCGCTTTGACGCCCGGCGTCTCGAGACACTTGCGCACCAGCTCGTCATCAAGCACGGCGCTTTGGTGGACAGCACCGATGGCGGCGACGACGAGGTGAAAGCACCAGGAGCCTAGATCGATCGATCGTGAGCACGGTAGGAGCGCGAAGGACGAGGACTCGCGCGTGCGAATGAGAGTGGCTGCGGTTGATGGTCATGGCGCCAGGCGTCTTGTAGTAGGCACTTTGCCATCACCATGCGCTTCTGCGAGCAGTCGGCGCCACTAACGACCGAACTAACGCCCATGCGATCGTGCGCGACCATGACAGCAGCAGCAGCGAAGGCCGCGCGTGCGACGCGTCGCTACTCGCACTGCACACACGCACACTGCGTCTCGCGTCCAGACGACGCGCGATGCACGAGGTGAGGTCGCAGTCCCCGCACCTCCGACGCGCGCTCGTGCTCGATCGCGTCGACATTGGGCTGCTCTTCAGCGCGCCAGCAGGCAAACGCACACTCGCGCAGCTCGAGACTGCGCCGACGATCGCAGCGGCGTGTGCTCTGGTCCTTGGCGCCGCGCTCTGTGCAGTCGGCGCGCGCTTCCGCAAGCACACGGTGCTCGGCTGCGCGTTCCTCGACGGCGCAGTCGCAGTCTCCCTTGCGCTCGCAAAGCTCCACGTCTTGCGCGAGAGCAGCTACGAGTGGGCGAGCGTTGTGTCCTGGGTCTGCTTTGTCCTCGGCGGCGTGCTGCTGTGCGTGATCGTGCTCGCGCACGACGCACTCGGACGCTTTGTCGTCGGCGCGACAGCAGGAGCGATGCTCGCGTGCGTGAGCCACACGACGGTTGGCGTCCGCGTGAACGCGACGCACCCGTGGGTCCCGCTCGCAGTGCTCGGGAGCGTGCTAGGACCAACGTGCGGGCTCCTCACCGTGCGGTTCCCACGCGCTGCGATGGTCGGCGCCACGAGCTGGATCGGCGCGAACGCCATGGCGTGGGGCGCTGGCTACTTCCTCGGCGACTACCCGAGCGCTGCGTCGCTCGTGACGGCGCATGCAGCCGTCCCTCGCGCGTGGTGTAGCTACCTCGGCGCGACGATCGGCTGCTGCGCACTCGGGTGCGTGGTCCAGCACTGCACGGCTGTTCCGACCAAGCGCCAGCCCCACGGCCGCCGTCGACGACGGCAGCCACAGCAGCAGCAGCAGCCACCATTGCCTGAGAGCTACGAGTGGCTGGGCACGCCTCGTGGCGCTCTGACGCACCCAGCACCACTGACAGAGTCCCTGTAGAGCCACGGCGAGAGAGAGAGAGAGAGCACGCGCTCAGATCAGCGTACATACATTTGCGTTACTACGTCACTCGTTCGCTTGTCCTCGTGCCTGGACGGCGCATGGTGGGGGGATGATACGAACGGCCGCACAGCGTCCGAGGAGGAGGGACTGCGTGTTGCAGTCGCTCGTGCCGTGAGGATCTGGTCCAAGGTCCGGCTGCGTCCGTGGTCAGTCCTATGTGTGTGTGTGTGGTGTGGCGAGAGGCTCGAGCGCGTCGGCTGCTTACGCCGAGCCGCCTGCGTGGACAGCTGCAAGTCCTTCGGTCGCACTCGGGCTCTCTTTCACGCCGTCGAGGTACTCGACTTCCGATCGCGATTCCTCCAGCGCCGCAAAGTCTACCAGACAGACACGTGTCCAAGCCATGAGCATGCGCATGTGATCAAAGAGAGAGAGAGAGAGAGCAAAGACGCACCAGGGCATGTGATCTGCTCGCGTCCCTCTTGCGTTGCGCGCAAGTTTGGGTTGCCTCGGAAGCACTTGAGCTCTCCCTTGGAGCACGTGATGATCGTGTCGACCTCGATGCGCACGACTGCGTACCCAGGGCTCTTCATGAGCCCGCTCCCGAAGGCGCAGCACCCGACGCCGTTCGTCGCGCACTTGGGGTACGTGAGCCCTGCGTCTGCAGTCGGCGCAAGCAGCAGCAGCAGCGCTGCTGTCGCTGCGAGCAGCGCGTGCTTGAGACCAGCGCCGAGCATCGTCCTATGCGTCGTGAGTGCGAGCGTCGGGGTCGAAGCGCGAGTCGCAGAGTGCGCCGACGTCCGCTCTGCTGCTCCTGCTGATTGATGCCGGTTGTCTCTTGCTCCGAGACGTTCAGTCGGTCAGTCGACTGTGAACCGAACACCTCGGTTGCGAAAAACCAGCTGGCGCGTGCCGCACCTTTCCGCCCTCGCTTTCGTCACTAGCGTGACAACACGCTGCGTGCTGCTCCAGCACATTGCGTTGCTTGGACGGCAAGGACGACAACGAGTGAGTGCTATCTTCACACGCATGTGCTCCATAGGGATCGCATGCATCTGCTAAATGCATCAGCATGTGCGTTGGGCCAAAGCTGGACAGCGAGGATAGGCTTGGAGCGTGGAGCGTCGCCTGCGCGATCGCACACAGGACGACAACGACGCAAGATGCGTCTTGTGTGCTTGCGAGCATGCATGTACTCCCCGAGATCGCACAGCAGGTTACTCACAGCTCAAGAACGTACTGCCACACGTCGTACATTTCTCACTCGTGTGCGACTCACAACGCTCTTGTGTGCGCCAGCTGCTGGGTGCGGACGGCGTCCGAGCAAACGTATCCTCGCGAGATCGTCGCAATGCATCTCGTAGTGCCAGTGCACATGAAGGTTGCGCGACGGCGTCTGCAAGTGCTGCAAGGACGTGTCGATCTGGCGCGCCGTTCAAGATCGAAGCTGTCGATCTCGAAGCGACGCCGTGCACACTCGGCTCTCCCGAGTAGCACGCTCGTTTGCCAAGCGCTCGCTTCCAGACGCTTGTGGAAGGAGAAGCGGGGCGTGCATGTTTACATGTCAGCATGCGCACACAAGCCAGAACGTCGGCTCGATGACCAGGTGTCGTCGTCCTGGTGTCGTTTGTTGTTGTTGGACACAATCCGGCAGCTGGAATCGCGCAACACTTGCTCGCTCCTTTTCTCCACGCATAGTCAAATCGAGTGACCGAGAGCACGTACCACCCTGTCGTCTTGCTGTTTGTATGCTCCGGACTTTGTACAGACGCTGTTGGTGTTGTTGTCGTCGACCTGAGAGAGGAAAGGAGATGCTAAATACGTCCGGTTCAGCGTGCGCTCTTGCTTGGACATGAGCTCGGGCATTGGCTCTTGCGCTTGCGCGCGCATTTGCACACGCGCAAGGCAACGGACCACATTTGCCATTTGTCCCGACGCAGACACACAGGAGCTGCTGCTGATATGGTCGCGTGGCGCAAGTGGAGCTCTCTCGCCGCCGCTGCCGTGCTCGCGCTCTGTGCGACTGCCGCACCGGCCGCGGACGCTGCGTCGGTACACATCCGCGTCGGCGCATCAAGCGCGACGACCGCGACAGCGACCGCTCTGTCCGCCGACACGCACGCAACCAAGCAGGGCTGCGTCGTCAATGGCGTGGCGCTCGCGCACCGGAGTCTCCACTACTACGCCGAGAACGCGTACGTCTCGTGCTCGCACGCCAGCGCCGCGTGCTACTTGATTGAGAAAGCGCACGACCGCGCGACGCAAGTGACGTGTCCCGACGGCGTCTTGCTCCAGCGCAAGCTCGGCGACGAAGCAGCGCGGCGCGAATCCGAGTCGGAGCGCCGGCGCCTCTCGCTCGCAGTCGTCGACGCGAAGCGCAAGTGGGACGGCGGCGTCGTGTGCTACGACTACAACAGCGACTACCCGTTCACGACGACGCAGCGGTCGTACATTGGCGACGCCATGCGCGTGTACGAGGAGCACACGAACGTGCGGTTCCTCCCGATCGCGACGTGCAAGAGCAAGAAGCTGAGCGCGTACTGCGGCGGGTGCGTGAACTACGTGGACTTCAAGCACCCGGCGACCGGGCGCGACTGCAACAGCAGCATCGGCGTGAACGACGTCGGGCCGCAGATCATGAACCTCGCGGATCGGTGCTTCGAGGTCGACGACAGCCTCAAGACGAACTACGGCTCGGCGATGCACGAGATCGGCCACGCCATCGGGCTCTACCACGAGCACCAGCACCCGGGCCGGGCCATCGGCGTGTTCTGGGACGACCTCTCGCAGTCGCTCTGGGCCGAGATGAAGCAGCGCGACGTGAGCGTCGGTGGCGCGTACGACCCGGACAGCGTCATGCACTACCCCATGAGCTACGGCTTCTGCTACCCGACGCTCTGCACCGCGACGGTCAAGACCAACTGCGTCGCCAAGGGCACCAAGTTCTGCGGCCTCAACGACAACGCCGGCACGTGCGTCGAGCCGACCAAGGCGATCTGCGACTCAGCGCGTACCAAGACCATCGGGCAGCGCAAGGGCTTGAGCCAAGGCGACCTTGACGCGATCAACGAGCTCTACGGCGCGGCGGCCTGGACCGCCACGTCCTCGCAGATCGCCTAGCTGAGTGTCTCTGTGTCTGCGCTTGCGTGTGTCTCGCGCGCGTCTCTTCGGTGAACGAATGGACACGTTGCGTCTTGGTCTCCTTTCGCTCGCTCGCTCTCTCTCTCTCTCTCTCTCTCGCCCTGCTGTCTCGCGTCTCTAGGACTTGCGGACGCTGTCGCGACACGCGAGCGCAGGAGAAGAGGCGAAGCAGAGGAGGCAAACGTCATTGCACGCGGCGCACACACAGGTCTACGACAACGTGGCTGCCGGTGCAGCACTGAGAGCTGCGAGCGCACGGTGCATCGCAGCAACACTGGCGCTGGAGCAGTCGATCCACTCGTCGGAGAACGTCTGGAGCAGATACAGAGGAACAGGTGCGTGGCTCACGCGTGGCGCTGCGTCGCGCGCCGCAGTCGCCGTGGCGATCGTCGCACGCAACGCGGCCGCGAACATCGGACTCGCGCTCTGAAGTACCGCCTGTGGCTGTAGGGACCTGGCGTCGTGATTGCGAGGGCGCCACGCAAGCGCCTCGAGCTCGCGACTCTCGAGAGACTGTGCGCAGTCATCGCTCACGAGGAACTGGAGCAGCTCGAGCGCCGCGCGCGACGACAGTGACGCTGGGTCGCGAAGGACTTCGCGATGCTCAAGGTGGTGACGCACTTGCGCTGCGCGTGTGGCTTGGTCCAAGTCAGCGCCAGGGTCGAGTTGGAGAGCGTGGCCATTCCCACTTGGGCTGCACGGCGCGTACGAGCACACGAGCAACGCGACGGACTGGAGCTCGCGCGCATGCTCAACGCCGCGCCAGAACGCCAACGGATCGGCCGTGCTTGGCTGGCTCCAGAGCGCTTGGCGACAGAAGACGCCAGTCTTGCTAACATACGCCACGAGCTGCGTCTCCAAGGCGCTTACACTCACTGACGGACTCGTGCGCTTGGCGACCGCCACGACGCTTGCGCGTGCTGCGCAGCGACCTTGGGCACTCAGTCCTGCGCCAGCCATGCGCGGATCGAGCAGCAAACACGCGAGCTCGTGGTCCATGCGCGTGGCGCGAAGGCGCTGGATGAACTGGTCAGACCACGTGAGCTGCTCGGGCGTCGTCAAGAGCAGCGACCGGTCGACCAGAGCAAAGAGCCACAGCTCGAGGCAGACGAACACGCCAGATGTGAGCTTCATGGACGCGCTGGCGCGAGTCTGCAGCTGCAGCAGCAGTTCAGCGACAGCGAGCGGTCGCAAGAGCGCGAGCGTCGTAGACACGACAGTCCTCTGCGCGTGGAGTCCGCTGAGGATCTCGTTCGCGCGACTGAGCAGCTCCACTTGCCTCGGTGTGTGGGTCGTGGCGCCGTCACGTGCGCTCTGGTACGTAGTCGTCGTCGCGAAACGCTCTTGCAGACGTAGGACTTGCGTGAGGAGCACTGCGTAGCTCACGATGCTGTCGCCACGTGGCGCCAAGAGCAAGAGCTTGTCTGGCTGTGCGCTCGAGTGTTGGCGCGTGAGTGGCAGGCGCTCGACTTCGTTCACAAGCAACGCGAGCTCTGCGCAGGCTTGGACGACGTCTGGAGCACTGAGCAAGAGTGCGAGGACGTCGCATCGCACACGCGCGAACGCCTGCGCCATGCAGCTGCCAACGAGTCGCTCAGACTTGGACGACGATGCGAGTGCGTTGAGCAGCTGGCGCGCGAGCACGTGCGGGTAGTCGACAACGCACACGTGAAGCGGCTGGCCGCACCACTCGGAGACTTTGACGTAGTGCTGCTGGACTTCGTCGAGCCACACCGCAGTCGCGTCGTCGTCCAAGCGTCCTCTGCCTGCTTGCTGGCATGACACGAGTGCGCTCGCACCCGCAGCGTCGACGAGGTACACGACGGCACGGCGAGTCTCAAGTGACGCCATGCGCTGGACCACGAACGTCAGCGCAGACGACGGAGACGCGCGCATGCGATCGCACACGCTGTCGACTGGTGCAGCGAGCTCTTCGAGCGCAGCAACCGAGCGCTGCTGGACATCTGCTGGCTCAAAGGCGCTGTCGCTGGTGCACTGCATCGCGTGTGCGAACGTCGCGCTCGAGAGGAACGCGATCGGGACGCGCTCCGCAATGCACGCGACTGTCAAGTCACGGACGAGCGACGCAATGTCGCTCTGTGGTCTGCGCGTGGGCGGCTTGAGCTCCGGCGACGCTGCAAACAGCCGCTTCTTTGGCTGCTGGGTCTTGCGTTCCCCGCGCTTGGGTCCATTCGGTGACGGCGCGCTGAGTCGCGGTCTCTTCGCGGCGGATGCTTTGACGTCGACAGTGTCGTCGCTGCGGTTGCTCTTGCCGCGAGGCGGCATGTTCTCCTTGTCTTGCGTCTCGGACGCTGTGCTCTTGGTGCAGACGACGCTCGCGTGGATCAGCGCTTCTGCGCGCTTCACTGCGTCGTCGAGACTCGCAGACGCATTGGTTGCGTCAGCTGCGCTCCTGCGCGAGCGCTTGCGGAGCTCGTTCGCCTCCCACTCGAACGCACTCACGTAGTCGACTGTGCGTGGACCTGCAGCAGCAGTAGCTGTGCTCGTAGTCGTCACTGTCGCCGGCCGTCTGCGCCACGAATCGCCACAGCTTGGCGACGCAAACGAGCTGCTGGCAGGCGCTGGCGCCTCTGCGCGTGCCAGCTCATTCGAGGCGACGAGCCCGAGAGCCTCTGGAAGCTGTGGCTTTGCGTGGACTGGCGCGACGTCGAGCGTTGTGAGCAGATCCGCTTTGCCAGTGCGAAGTGCGCGCTTCGCAGTGCCGTCAGCGATGCGGCACGCCGAGACAATGTGCGTCGCCATGGTCGTGGGCGTCGCAGTCACGACGCGGTCGCAGTAGAGACAGCGGCACTTGTGCTGCGCGCGCAGCTCGTGTCCTGCGATGCCAAGCGCGCTCGAGCGCTCGTAGCCCGAGTCGTCAAAGTACTGCCACACCTGCGCAGTGAGCCACGAGTGTGGTTGGCACTCGAGCTCTTGCGGGTACTGGCGCGGCACAAGCTGGCTGATCGTCGCACTGGTTCGCGGTGTGAGCGCACTTGTGTGCGTATCGCCAGGTGCATGCGCGTGCTGCTGCGGTTGAGCCGGCTGCGCTTCAGTTGACGGTGCCGACAGCGCCGTCGACGCTGGACTGAGCATCAATGCGTCGATGTGCTCCATCGCGGAACGGCTGGTCTTGCGATGCCAGGAGGTCGTGAGCGAGCGACGAGGTGGTGGGGTGGAGCTGTGAGCTTTCTCGCGCAGGTCTGGGACTGAGCGAGCGCAGCGTGTGCGCTCTAGCAGACGCACGCTCTCGTGCGCGCTCGCGCTAGAAAGGACGTGCGTGCACATGCTCGTCGACGCAGCTCATCGTGTCCGAGCAAGCAGTCGTTGTGCTGGTGTTTGTGTGCGACTGTTCTGGTTGAAGTGTGTGTACCGCTGAAAATGGCACGATTCGCTTAATTACGATATTGTACCCCAACTGTGGTACACATCGGAAATGTGAGGGCGATACGCAAAACAAGCGCAAGACCAAAAACTACGGTGATGATGGCGATGCGAGGCGCTGGCGGCGTGCGCGCGAGTGCGCTGCTGCTGCGGACGAGCCGTCCTGGCGCGTCAGTGGCGCTCTTGTCGACGCGCGCGACTGCTGCATCTGCGCAGGCAGCGGCCCCTGGTGCCAACGGCGCGTCGAGCAAGCCGCCTGGCCGCGTCGTGGTCGTGACGTCCGGCAAAGGTGGCGTCGGGAAGACGACGGTGACTGCGAGTCTCGGCTACGGCCTCGCGAGCCGCGGCTTCCGCACGTGCCTCATTGACTTTGACATTGGCTTGCGCAACTTGGACTTGCATCTCGTACGTACTCTGTCTTGGTGTGAGCGAGTGTCTGCTCAACGGACTCGCCCACTCACGACGCGCATCCGTCACTCACTCGTGACTGCAGGGCTGCGAGCGCCGCGTGATCTTTGACTTTATCCACGTGATCGAGAAGAACTGCCGGCTGAACCAGGCGCTGATCAAAGACAAGCGGCTTGAGAACCTCTCGCTCTTGGCCGCGAGCCAGACGCGCGACAAGGAGGCGCTCACTGAGGACGGCGTCGAAGCGATCTTGGACGAGCTCAAGCGCGACTACGACTTCATTCTGTGCGACTCACCTGCAGGCATCGAGTCTGGCGCGCGCCACGCGATGTACTTTGCAGACGACGCGATCCTCGTGACGAACCCGGAGATCTCGTCCTGTCGCGACTCGGACAAGATGATCGGGTTCATCGCGAGCAAGTCGCTCCGAGCGCAGGAGAACCGCGCGCCAGTGGTCCAGCGCCTGCTCATCAACCGCTACGATGCGAACCGCGTGAAGAACGACGACTGTCTGTCGGTGGAGGTACGCTGTGGGTGTGTTCTTTTATCCGTATGATGATGGAAGTGATCGTCAGGAGTGCGATATTGATCACTGGGTCTGGATGTTTGGATCGAAACAGGACATTGAAGAGATGCTCGGACTCCCCGTCGTTGGTGTGATCCCAGAGAGCACGCACGTACTGACGTCGTCGAACATGGGGCAGCCCGTGATCACAGCAGCCGGCGAGAAAGCGGCAGTCGCGTTTGACGACGCAGTCGCGCGGTTCTTGGGCGAAGAGCGCGCGATGCAGTTCCTCGACCCGGACCAGCCAAAGGGCTTTCTCGACCGCTTGTTTGCGAGATGAAGTAGCGCTTCATGAAGCGCTGCGTGCTTGACTGACTGGCAGATTCATAAAAGACCGGTCGAACGAATCAAAAAGACCAGCGTCGCTGTTCTTTTTCGTCCAGCATGAAAAAGACCACTTTCGATGTTCCTAACCTCGTCGGCTCTTGTCCTTGCTGCTCTTCTTCTTCTGCTGGTGCAGCTCTTCCGCCTCTTTCTGCTCCTGCTCGAGCACGTTCAGCCGCTCGAGCACTAGGCATCGCACGCATTCACACATCAGTTCGTCAGCCCTCGCTCAGTCGCTCTGTCCTGGTACAAAAAGAACACACACACATACAACAGGCGTCGTACCTGGCAGCAGCTCGCTGTACCGCTCCTCGGCCATGCTAAAGCCCTCGCGCTTGATCTCCTTGATGCTCAGCTGCCGCTCGTGCGTGTCCGCGCGCTGCGCGATCTCGCTCGACCAGTAGTTCGCCGTGCGCGCAAAGAAGTCGCGGAGGTTCTCGCCCATTTGCGGCGTCCGGTTCGCGTCGTCGAGGTTGAGCTGCTCCTGGAGCGTCTCCATCTCGGCGCGAATCGCTCGGCGGTCGTTCGTCTTCTTGCTCTTCTTGCTCTTCTTCGACTTGGGCTTCGCAGATGCCGAGGCGTCGTCTGCACCTGCATCGGCGTCCTTGTCTTTGAGCATCGCGACTGCGCGCTCGACCGTCGCGGCTTGCGTCTCAGCGGCGTCCTGCGCCGCGGTCTTGCGCGCCTTGCGAGCGTACACGGCGTCGTCGTCGTCGTCGTCGTCACTGTCGTCGTCGCTGTCGTCGTCGTCGCCATCGGACGACTCCTCGGTCTCGCTCACTTCGCCCTTCCACTCTTGCTCGGCCATTGTGCCTGGCAGCAGGAGCTTCCACTCGTCCAAGCGCTTGAGGTCGAGCGACCAGCAGTCGTCGAGCGTGATCTCGCGGTCGCCGTCTTCGACAACGCCGCCGTAGACGTACAGCGTGCTCCCGCGGATGATCAGCGCGGGGTTGATGCGCGGACACGGCGCTGGCGCTGCGGGCTCGTCCTCTTTCGACTCGTCGGCGTCAAGGACAACCGCACTCGGCGCCAGCGTCTGCGCCAGAGCAGCAGCAGCGCCGCTGTCCTCCTCTTCCTCCTTCTCTTCGTCTTTCGACTCTTCCTCCTCTTCGTCAAACGCAAAGTCCTCAGCTGGCGCCGTCGACGCCTTCTCTTCGTCCTTTGTCTCTTCGTCTTCACCGCCGTCGTCGTTGTCAAAGAACACGAGCTTTCCGTCTTCATCGACGTACCCGAACTGGTTCTCGAGCATCTTCTCAAAGTCGTCGTCACTGTCGGCGTCCTCGTCGTCGTCACCGTCACTCCCGGCATCCTCGTCGTCGTCGTCGTCGCCATTCGCGCCATTCGCACTCGCTTTCTTCTTGCGCCGGCGCTTGCCGTCCGCTTGCTTCTTGCCGCGGAGCTTGAACTCGAACCAGCGCCGCCGGTCCATGTCGTAGACAAACAGGTCGTTGTAGAACGTACTCTGCATCGCGTGCCGGCGCTTCTCTTCGTCAAAGACGCCGCCAAAGAGAATGAACCGCTGCTTGTGGACAGTCACCGCGGCGCCGCCACGGATGCTCGGCGCTTGGCCTTTGCGCGACAGCTTCTCCCATGTCGGGTCCTGCTTCTTGAGCACTGGTGCCATGTTGAGTGCCCAGAGGTCGGCGTACACCTTCCCTTCCGACTTCTCGCCAACGTTCTTGATCTTTGCGTACCCGCCGTAGACAAAGATCACGTCCTTGGACGGATGCACCGCGAGCTGACAGCCGCTGCGCGCACCCGGCGCGAGCTTGTGCACGGGGTACGTCACTTTGCGCCACTTCATGTCGACGAGGCTGAAGAGGTAGAGGTCGTTGAACCACTTGGTCTCGCGCGCCGCTTCGTAGAAGCCGCCAAAGACGACGATGTAGTTGCGCCAGACGACCATGCGGTGGCCACTGCGCGGCGACGGCCCGCCCTTCTCTTCGATCACTTGCCACGCGTTCGTCTTGAGGTCCAAGCGCCAAAAGTCCTACGTTGTCCATGCACACGCGTGCGTGAGCCAGCTACTGCGGCAGGATGCATCCATTGCTCCCACATACACACGTACTCGGTAGTGGTGGAACTGGTCGGCGGTGGCGAACTCGCCGCCAAAGACGTAGAGGTGGTCGCGGTAGACGACCGACTGGTGGCTGCAGCGCGGCGGCGGCGAGTTCGGCGACGAAATGAGCTTCCACTCGGTCACGCCGGCGTCGATGTTCCACTTGAAGAGGTCGTTGTAGCACACGTTCACGTCGCCATCAAAGTACTCGCCGCCAAACATGACCATTTCGCCCGACGCCATGGCCGACATCGTAAAGTTCGCGCGCGGCGACGGCTGCCCGCATGCTTCGACGATGATCTGCGTCTTGAGCGCGTCTTTCTTGAGGAACTCTTGCAAGATCACCTCAATGTCCTCTTCGTCGATCTGCTTCCGGTCCTTCTTGAGACTCTTTTGCGCCTGCTTGGCTTTCTTCGCCTCAATGCGCTGCGCCTTTGTGAGCTCCTTCTCGGGCTTGCTCTTGCCGCCGCCGCCGCCGCCGCTCTTCTTCTTTGCCATCGTGCGGATGCTGCTGCTGCTGCTTGTCGACGTTCACGACGCGATGATATGCGTGCGCCGCTGTGCAGGAGCGCTCGTGCTGGTGCTGTTGTTGTTGCTGGTGGTGGTAACCAATCAATCAATCGACCGACCGACCGATCGCTGTCCGTTCAACAGCTAGCTAGCTCGTCCTAGCGTCGCTCGGGCGTTCCAGCAGCTCTGGGTGTCTTGCGCAGCACTTGACGATGGAGACATCGAGTGGAGCGGATTGCAGTGACCAAACAGGAAGAAATGGTAGTGATGAAAGCAAGGGGTTCTCTTTCTGCATATGCGGCAGCTGCATTTGTTGTTCAAGATTTTTGAGTTTTTTCATGAAATATGAGTTTCCAGAAACCATAGTGAAGACGAGAGGAAAATTTGAAACCAAACGAGATCGTGTTGGAATGTAACTGCTTGCATTCACTATGTAGCTATACAGTATGGATAGTAGAAAGCAGAGATTTCATGAGAATAGACTTGGCTTTGTGGCTTACTTGATGTGAGGTTCTCAACGTGATGTGAGCTCCTTGCTTCTTGCTTCTCGCGCTCACTCTTGCTCACTGGAGCAAGAGTCCTCAGCGCGAGGACACTAGCTTTCGTGAACGCGAGACGCAAGAGGCTCGACTCGGTGTGAGATCGGACATGCTGCGATCGCTTCAAAAAGAGAGAGAGAGAACGAACGAGGTCAAGACTGCGCCAACAGCGACACTGCGTCTGGGTCTGGAGGTCGTCCCCTCCGATGAGATCGTGGAGCTTGACGAGACCCTGAAGGGTAAGGGCGTAGAGCTGCTGAGACCATAGCTTTGATCGTCAAGTGTGAACAAGGCGAGCGGAGCGTTGAGTTGGCGGACTCGCCCAAGTCCATGGATCGATCAGGTACTAGTACGAGTCGGGCAAGCGACTTGTGAAGTGAAGCCGCAGCTGTGCTGTGCTGTGCTGTGTGTGCGTGAGTCAGTTGATTGAGCCCACGCGCGCGCGCGGTGCTGGATCGTGTCGCAACTGACGAAGCAGGTTGGTGCCGCGCTCGGCATCCACACGTGCGAACTGTGTTTGCCAGCCTCGACTGAACTGTTTCCAGCTTCACATGGATGCAAGGACTCGGTCTGCCTCTCGACTCCAACGCGCGCTCGATGCGCTCAACGAGCGCTCAATGCTGGCCCAAGGTCCTACACCTTCTCGGTCAGAGCGGTCTTGAGTCGCGTTGTGACGAGCAGAGCACACTCGCATTGTGATGAGCAGATCAGCAGTTGCGAGTGTGGTGGGTGGACGCGGACATGGACGACGACGTCGGAGGAGCAGGAGCGCTCGACCACAGCAACGCGGCGACAGCGAGGCGGCATTAGCCAACGCGGTATGGTCACGATGCAATCCAACTGATTTGCACGAGTGCTTGTCTTCTTGTCGAGCGAGTCTCAGGTCTGCAAGCAAGCAAGCGGCGTGCGCTTGCTGCGTTCCTCTCAAGCCACCAAGCAGCGACGGCGAGCAGAGTAGCCAGCGACGGCAGCGACGCATGTGGACGGACGAGGTGGCGCGCATGGTGGTCAGAGCGTCGGCCCGTGTCCTGGCGTGCGGCAGCAGCAGCGCATGCGCGGAAAGCGAGGCCAGGCACCTTGCCGGCTCTTGCTTTCGATTCTAGCATATTCCGATCAAGTGGTAGTGTCGACTACGCGGCTGTGTCCACAACGCCGCGATGATGCTGCGCCAGACAAGCGCAAGCATCATGGACATAGCGCCAGCTGCTCTGCGTGCTGCTGCCGCGACAGCGAGCAGGCGGCCACTCGCGATCTCGCCCGCTGGCCGACGACGACGACAGACAGACAAGAGGCAGACGCTTCAGACTGAAGCACTGCCATCTGCACAGTCCGCCGCCTGCTAGAGCTCGCGCGCGAGGCACAGCCACAGCAGCAGCACGAACGGCGAGCTTGCGTCGACAACAGCAGTAGCAGCAGACTCTCCCTCGCTCGCTACAGGTCTCCGACACAGACACAGACACAGACAGACAGACAGACAGACAGACAGACACAGACTACGCCATGTCGTCGCTCTTTGACGAGCTCCTCGAAGAGACCGACGAGCGCGTGCGCGAGTTCCTCGCTGAGCACGCGTTCACGGACGCGTTCCAGCTCTTGAGCTGCGACGCGGACCCGAACGCGCCGCTGCCAGCGCCGTGGGCGAACGCAGCGATCCCTGCGCCGGTCGGCATGCGCCACGTCGTGAACGTCGACGACACGACCGTGCAGCGCACGGCGACGCGCGCGACGTGCCACCTCGTGGTCTCGACGCTCGACGACGCGCTCAAAGCCACGGCCGCAGACGTCTCGAACATCTACAAGTGCATCGAGACCGAGCTCGTGGGTGCGGACGTCCTCGTCGACGCGCAGGTGCTCGAGATCGTGCAGCCTCGGACGAAAGAGCGGCCGCACGACTGCGTCTCGCTCAAGCACGTCAAGTACCGGTCCGTCCTGGAGGAGTACCAAGCCGAGGACTTTCTCCTGCTCGAAGCCGCTGGCAAAGGCGCAGTGCCACCTGCGCTCGCGGGCGGCACGAGCGGCTACCAGTACGCGTTCAAGATGGTGCGCTCGGTCGACATCCCCGGCGCGGACGAGCTCCTGGCGAGCGACGACGTGCGCCTCGAGCTCCACCGCGGCTGGATCCACCACTTGGTCGTGCTCTTCACGGAGACGAAGCTCCCTGGCATCTTGCGCATGGACGTCTGGCTCGACGCCGACGTCACGCAGTCGCGCGATCGCTTCCACGGCGGCTTCTCCGGTCTCCACGACGCCTTCAGTCTCGCCGTTCGGTACCGCCACCTCGTGGAGAACCACCAAAGTATCAAGGTTGGTACCAATTGCGCTGCCTCCGTACCCGCTGGTGTCCCTGTGACTGCGATCCTGCACTTCCCAGCGACAGTCGTAGCGACTGCCCAGGAGCGCGACCGCGTGTGCCAGATGTGCACGAAGCGCGTGGGGTTCTTCAGCCGCAAGCGCAAACACGTCTGCGCCGTGTGCGGCATCTTCCTCTGCTCGCCGTGCGTCACGTCGACCGAGTTCAACGCCTGGAAGCTCTGCGCCGTGTGCTGCGACCGCAACGACGCGCTCATTGCGCGCCACGCAGTCTCGCGCCTTGCAGCCTCGAGCTTTGCGAAGCTGAGCTACTTGGCGAAAGTCAAGATGGGCTTGGACCGCCATCGCCAGTCGCTCTACGGCGGCGAGCGCTCGACGATGCTCAATCGCCGCGCAACGGTCACGAGCGTGCGGAAGCACAGCGGTGCGACGCGCATGAGCCTCATTCACAAGACGAGTGGCAAGAGCGCGTACGACGTGATCGCAGAGGGCGGCGTCGGCGGCAATGGTGACGACGGCGGCCGCGGGAGTCTCTTTGATACGTTCAATCGGCCCGGTCCGTCGCTCTCGACGCCGCGGAAAGACAGCTACGGCGCGCGGTACCCGAGCACGAGCACAGCGAGTGGGAGTGGCTACAGCACCGCGAGCTCCACGAGCAGCTACGGCCGCAAAGCGAGCGGCAGTGCGCCGCTGCCGCTCGCGACAGCCGTGGCGGCGAGCCCTGGCGTAGACAGCAGTGCGCCGGCGACGAAAGCGTCGATGAGCGCGAACGACTACTACTTGACAAACATCACGCGGAGCTACAGCATCGCCAAGTCGCGCATCCAGCTCCTGAACGACGACCAGCAGAGCCGCTTGTCGGCGCGCACGACGTGGCGCAGCTCCGTGCAGAGCGACTACAGCGAGTTCCACAGCATCCCCGAGGCAGACTGCGGCGGTCGTCCTGGCGGTGCACGCAGCGGCTACTACGACGCGCCAGCGTACTGACGCATCGCCACGCGCGCACACAGCGACACCCTCATAGACAGTCAGTCAGCCAGACACGCGAGCGAGAGCACGCACTTGCGATCGCAGCAAGCGCTCGAACCTATCAACCGCACTTATTTACCAGCTGTGACGTGCGCTAAGTACGCAGTCAGATTCGCTCCAAAGTCCTCGCTCGCTCGCTCGCTCGCTCTCTAGTTGTCGAGCTTGGGCTTCTTGATCGACGCGTCGCTTGCGTCTGCACTCGCAGGACGCTTGCCAGTCGCAGCAGCAGCAGCAGCACCAGGCGAGAGCTCAGCTGGCAGCTCGTGGATCTTGATGCCCGTGAGGAGGTACCCGCTGCAGGCGCTCATGGTCATCTCCGGGTGCGTCCGCCCTGGCAAGATCTGGTTCTCGCGCGTCCACGTCTCGCTCAGCTGCAGATCAATGACTGCGCTCAGCGGCTGGAGCGTGTTGAACACGCGCGTGAGCGGCTCCAAGAACTCCGAGTACACGACGAACGGCTTGGACCGTGCGAGGTACGGCAGCAATGCAAACAGCAGTGGTTCGGGGTCGTAGCTGCTCGCAAGCACGAGCGCGTCCGACTTGGCGCGCACGTACGCGCGCACAGTCGCCGGCGACTCGCGCTTGAGCTTGTTCGCGAGGTTCCGCGCCTTCTTCTCGTCGTAGCGCTTGCGCTGCGCTTCTGTGAACGTCGCAATGCGCGCCGCCGTCTGCGCCTCGCGCTCTTCCGGCGTCAAGCCGTCGCGCGCGACGACGACCGGCTCCGCGACGTCTGCTTCGCTTCTCGCAAAGTTGTGCACGTCGCTGAAGGCAAAGTACTGGATCGACTCGAGCGTGCGCTTGTCAAAGTTGAAGCGCCGGAGGATGTCGTTCGACGGCTGCTGGCCGTCGTAGCCCGCGAGGATGCGGCCCGAGCCGGCTTGGCGCTCAGCAATCGCGCCAGTGACGAGCCCCATGCACGTGTCGACGACGAGCACTTGCGCGCCGGCGTGGATGTTGGCGTACACGAGCATCTGTCCGAGCGAGTCTTCGCGCATGTTGCTGGTGGCACGCAGTAGGCTTTGTTAGGACGCCAGCGCCTACAATAGGTGAGCAACACAAACCAAGTATCCTACAATAGGACGTACCAGATCTTCAGCGGGTTCTTGAGTCGGTACGTGCGGCAAAGCGACTCGGCGGTGCACTTGAGGAACTGGACGCGCGGCATGTACTTCTGCTGCTTCTTCTTGAGGTACTTCTGCTTCGAGAACTCGGTCTTCGTGTCCCACGTCTCGCTGTTCTCCACGAGCTTCTGGATGATCTCTTGCCCCGACGCCCCGCGCTCGCGCAGCGTCACGATCGCAGACGGCGACAGCTTCTGCGCAGTGTTCGTGTCTGCGTACGTGCGGTTGTCGCTCGCCGGGACGAATGCGTCACCAGTCTCTACAATCGGACAAGTCGCCGTCATGTGCGTGCGGCACACTGCAGTCAGTACGGGGCCATGACGAGACCACGAGAGCCATCATCGAGACGCACCAGGAGCGACGGGGTCTGGGAACAACCCGCCCTGCACTTGCACGAGGCGCTTGTTCTGCTCTTCAAAGATCGCACTGAGTGAGAGGCGCAACACAGAGAGAGAGAGTGAGGCTGTGGGTTAGTTGCCTGGTGTCTGGCTATCGTGGTTTGGAGGAGCAGCAGCAGCAGCACTCGTGGCGTGACGCACCCGTAACGCGCACCGATGACTGGACGCAGTGGCGTGAGCTTCTTCCCGACGCGGATCGTCCTGCACAGAGGCATGGAGTAGAGCCGATGAGCACAGTCCAAGGCGTAGCAGAACGCGAACCGGCGCAGCCAAACAAGCAAGCACGTCTGCGAGACGTACAGGTCCTTTTTCATGTCTTGGAAGAACATGCGGCCGTCGCTCGTCTGGCAGATCACCGTGTCGCCTTCGTAGATCACATTCGGCTCGCGCACAACCGCTGCAGGCGCTGCCGCAGACGTCGTCGACGTCGTCGTCGCCATCAGAGCTGGTGGTGCACTTGAAAATGACTGTTGGTGGAGACACAAGCAGTGCTCACTCGTTTTTATCACGCCCGAGTTGCTCGTGTTGTATTGCTGTATACGTTGCTCAAGATGCAAGTCTACTGCTTGGTTAGTTTGACAAGCAGCATCCAAGTCAGACATCCAACACGATGCGCACATCGACGACGATCGCTGCGCTCGTGTGCACGCTCGCGGCATCCGCCTTTGCAGCAGATCTGCTCCTGGACCACGACAGCACGCTTGCGCCTTCGAGCACTAGCAACAGCGATGCAGTCGGCTCTGGCGCATGGCACTATCGCTGGCACTGCGGCGGCGCATGGATGCATCACGAGTCGATCCATCCGTGCGTCGCAGTCAACAGCTCCTGCGTGCTCCAAGCAGCAGCGCCATCAACAGACCAGCTCGCTGCTGCGCTGCATGTAAACACGACGATCGCTGCACACCTCGCATCTGTGCGTGTGTCGTACGATCTCGGAGCGCGCACGCCGACGCCTGGCGACTTTATCGGAGTCTACTGCGTCGACGAAGAGGAGCCGACGACGCGAGGAGCTCCTGATGCACTAAAGGACTTCTTCGACTACGCACCCGTGCGCAATGCTAGCGCGTCCGTCGACAGCATCGTGTTTGGTCCGCTCGTGAACCAGCGCTGTTCGTACCAGTTCCAGTACCTGCGGCACATCCGCGAGCAGGAGTTTGCGGTCGTCGGCGAGTCGGCACACGTCGAGATGGAGCGCGGTCATTCGGAGCCTACTGGGATCCACCTCGCGCTCACGCACAAGCCAAGTGAGATGCGCGTGATGTGGACGAGCGGCCGTGCAGCACACGTGCATGTGCACTACGGTGCTGGATCGCCAGCGAACGTGACAGCGCGCCACGCACACGCAACGACGACGACGTACGCAGCGTCCGACATGTGCAGCGCGCAAGCAACGACTGCGTCGGCTCGGTACTTTCGCCATCCTGGGCACTTCCACGACGCAGTGTTGACGGACCTCGTCCCGGGCGAAACGTACTACTACCGCGTCGGAAGCCGCGACGGCGTCACGAGCGACACGTTCTCGTTCACGTGTCCGCCAGCCGCTGGGACTGCGCCTCATCGTCCCAGTAGCGTCCAGAGCTTCATCGTGTTTGGCGACTTGGGGCAAAACGTGTTGACGCCACTTGCGCCAGGTGCTGCGCCAGACCGCCGCTTTGCCTCTCAGGCGTTCACGTCGCGACCGGCAAAGCCATTTGCGCCGGAGACTGTCATGGCGCGCATCACCCAGGACCTCAGTGCCACCAACGGCAGCGACTACCAAGCAGTTCTACACATCGGCGACCTGTCGTACGCGCGCGGCCGGACGTTCGTCTGGGACCAGTTCAGCGCGATGGTCGCGCCGGTGGCGTCTCGAGTCCCGTACATGGTCGCGATTGGGAACCACGAGTACGACTACGTGAGCGGCGGCAAGGCGC
>JAASFT010000356.1:0-22358 GCA_023333885.1 Globisporangium parvum
GACGACGACGCCGAGCAAAAAGAGTCGATTGCGCCGGCGCCGGCTCAGCGCCTCGTCGGCGGGGCTCCACTCGCGCGGCAGCAGCGACTTGCGCAGTGGCATAGCCAGTGGCGAGTCCGAGACCAAGATCGTGTGGAAGGACTCGCCCGTCGAGAAGCAGATCAAAGTGTCCGGGACTGGAAAGTGCGTCGCTTGCTCGTAGTCCTGTGTGTGTGTGTGTCGTGTGGTGAGCTTGGACAGGCAAGAGCAGTCAGTCGTGTGAGCTGATGGCACTTGTGTGTCTCCTGCGTTTGCATATGTCTCCTCAATGCGCAGACTCGCTGTGCGCAAAGAGATGCAGGGCTTTGTCGGCCGTCTCGCGCGCGCAAGCGTCGAGTCGCCGCACACTGGCGCAGACACAGGCGACGACACAAGCTCGCCGCGCGACGACCACAGCCGCGAGCACTTGTTCGGCCACGCGTTCACGAAGCGCAAGACTGCTGCGTTACGTGCAGCAGCGTCGCAAGGGGCAGTCCATAGCAGTGCAACAGGCAGCGGTACGCTCGGTTCGCGTCGCGATGCTTGCCTCATCCATGGGCGAAGCGCTTGCGTCCCAAGTGAGCTGACAGGACACGCGCGTGGGCTGTCGTCGTGCGAGCAGGCTGCACTGTACCTGGCGGGATCAATCGCGGCGCACACGCACTGGACGCTGGTGCTGGGCCGTCACGCCATCTTGTCTTTAGTCCAGATACGACAGCAGCAGCAGGAGGGCGACGACGGAATGCAGGGACTCCACCGCGCCACACAACGCAGCAGCAGCTGCTGTTCCCAGCAGCGGCACCAGCAAGAGACACTGGCACTGGCAATAGCGCAGCAGTGTCAGGACGACCAGTCCATAGCCAAGCGCCGCTGCCAACGATCACCGACCTGTCGAGTCCGGCGACAAAGAGCGACTCGCAGGACGAACTGCTCATGATCCTCGACAAGGTACAGTCGCCGACCCGTATGACTCACCAGTTGGCTCTCTCTCGCTCTCTGACAGTGCACGTCTTTCGTGCCCTAGATCGACGAGAAGTACTCGTCGCAGGAAGGCAGTGGGCTCCCGGGCACAAGTCCACTCCAGCGCACGCCAGCGACCGTGACGCCTCCGCATCGCGTCACGACTGTGTACGAACGCTCACCAGCACCTACTGCTGTCACACCGCCGCCACTGCATCGCTCTAGGGTCTCGAGTTCGACGACGACGACGACGACGATGGCAGCCAGCAGCACGAGCAGCAGTGGCGCAGCTACTGGGAGTGGAGCTGTGCCAAGTGCTAGGTCGCTCCAGTACGCGATGACGCCAGAGAAGCAGGTGTCGCGTGGCGCTGCAAGCGCCTCGGGCGTGAACGAGTCGCTCGAGTGCGGGAGTCCGCTGACGGAAGAGTCGTGGGACCTGCTCGACCAGCTCGAGCTCCAAGCGACGCAGCGCATCGCCGACTCGCAGGACGTCGTTGTTGGCAGTTCGCAATCGCTCGAGCAGCAGCAGGTCCCGCCAACTGCGTCGTCACACGCTCGTGGTCTGTCGACTAACGCGTCTGCCGCTCGCCCTGTTTCTTCAGCCACATCGCTTCGCCCGCCATCAATGGCAGCAGCAGGCGTGGCAGCGGTAAGCACTGCGTCTGGACAACTCGCCAGCTTGACTTCGCAGCAACAGACGAGCGAACCGGACGACTTCAAGCGCTTCTTAGTCCTCGAAGTCGACTGCGACGTGTACAACCGACGCCAGCACTTGCGCCTCCTTGATGCACACGACGCACACGTCGACGCCGTGCTCGCAGACGACTGGTTCGACACGAGCGTCGAAGCCGGTGATACGATCAACATTGTCTTCACAGCGCGCGATCGCACCTCGGGCTTGTTCTCACAAGACCTCTCGTCCCACAGCACGCGACAGCAGCAGCAGCAGCCACAAATCATTCCGGTCGACAACGAGCGCAACATTGTGATCCTCCATCCAGACGTCCTGGTGCGGCGTCGCTCTGCTTGCTTGTCTTGCCTGAGGCATAGTCAGGCGGCCAAACGTACGCTTGACAGACACGTAGCTGACACATCACTGTTGGACGCACTGCACTGCCTGTGACTGTAGGTCTCGCCAACGAACGTCACGACGAGCTTTGGCTGTTTGCGCCGCGCGATCTTGCGCGAGACGCTGAGCGTGAGCCGCGCGACGCACCCGAAAGCGCTGCTCGGGACGCTCAAGCACGACTTGTTCGAAACGGCGCTCGTCCAGAGCGACCGTAGCACCGAGTTCCTCATGCGCGAAGCGGAGCGCATTGTCCAGTCCAAGTGCGTCTTGTGTCTCTCTGGGTGACGGACTCTCACTGTGTTTCGTGGATCGCCTGCATCTGATGCTGTGTGTCGTGCCTTGTCTGTAGCATCACCGGTCTTGTCGAGAGCGGACTGAACGAACAGGCGGCGCTGCTAGAGCTCAAGAGCGTGATCAACGACTACCAGACGTGGCTGTTCCATGCCACAAGCGCAAGTGGCGTCCTCCTGAACGAGCCGCCGCCAGCGACTGGCGCGAGCGTGCGCGTGCGCAAAGTCCTCGCAACGGAAGAGATGATGTGGTCGATCAAGTGGGGACTCAAAGGCGCGACAGATGCATCAGTCGACGCGACGTTCATGTCACGACAGCCGCTGCCTCGGAGCGAGCGCGTCGTGCTCCCGATCGAGCTCAAGACTGGGACAAAGACGTTCAGTGGCACCGAGCACCAGGGCCAAGTGACGCTCTACACGCTGCTACTGAACGAGCGGTATCGCCAGGCGTGTCCGAGCGGCTTGCTCCTGTACGTCCCTGGCATTGAGACGAACCGGATCGCGGCAATGGCGACGCACGTTCGCGGTCTCCTGCTCGCGCGCAACAAAGTCGCGAGCGCAATGGCAAAGGTGAAAGCGCTCGGGAGCGCGACGGCGTCGCAGGTCTTGCCGCCGATGCTCCGGCTGCTAAGTGAGTGCAGTCGGTGCTTCCAAGTGAACGAGTGCGTGCTGCACCACGCCGCAGTCGAGAACGGCTCGCGCGACTCGAGCGGCTTGGACGACCTGTTCACGACCAAGCTCGCGCACTTGAGCGAGACGGACTTGGCGTACTTTAAGCGCTGGCATCGCCTCATCGCACTCGAGCAGCAGCACGCGGAGAAGAACCTCCGCGCGCTCTGGCTCCAAGTCGGATGGAAGCGCGAGCAGGACCTCGGCAACAGCACGTGCATCGCGAGCTTGCGGCTCGTGCTGAATGAACCGACGCTGTCAGACCGCGGCACGGGTCGGCTCTTGCGCTTCCAGCGCGATCCGCGGCGGTTGGCGACGCAGCCGCCGCTGTTGCCGCTCGTTGAGCTCGGCTTTCGAAGTGACGACCGCATCGTTCTATCAGCCGAGTCGCTCGATGGCACGAAGCTCCTTGTGCACGTCGCGCGCGGCAAAGTCCTCGGTCTCGATGCCACGAGCATCGCCGTTGAAGTGTACCAAGCGATCCCGTCGATCGTGCTCCAGGGCCAGTCATCTGTCGGCGCGAACTTCACGTGGCGCCTCGACAAGGATGCGATCATGGCCGGACTGAGTCGCGCGAAAGAGAACCTCGTGCAGCTCTTCATCGGTCCAGCGCCAGAGACGATCACGGTTGGGACGAACCCAAGTGGACGCCCGGAGCTCCATGCGCTGCTACCTGTCAGCAACAATAGCACCGAGCCATCGAACGCTGGCGATACGCGACGCCGGCACCTGATCGTCCACCTCACACGCCCGCGATTCAAGACATGCCGCGTCCACGACGTGGTCGCTCAGCGCTGCCAGAGCTTTGCCCACTCGCGCGACGCCCACACAGTCCAGGGTCGCGCGAGTCGCTTGCTCGATGCGTTCGTGCGTCTGAACATCGACCAGCAGCGCACTGTGCACAAAGTCGTGAGCGCGCTTGACTACGCGCTCGTGCTCGGGATGCCTGGCACTGGTAAGACGTCGACGATCGCCTTCACCGCGCAGCTCCTGCTCTTCCTCGGCCACTCGGTCCTCATCACGAGCTACACGCACTCGGCAGTCGACAACCTCTTGCTCAAGCTCGTGGACGCGAGCGTCCCGATGCTCCGGATCGGCGCGCCGAACCAAGTGCACCCGCTCCTCGCATCGGCGACGCTCGAGCAGCAAGCTGCTGCCCAGCGCGTCAACAGCGTCGCAGGTATGGAGGCGCTCATGCTCGAGGCGCAGCTCGTCGGCTGCACGTGCTTGAGCGTGAACAGCCACGTGCTCTTCCGCAAGCGCCGGTTCGACTACTGCATCGTCGACGAAGCGACGCAGACGACGCAGCCAGTTGTGCTCGGCGCGCTCCGGTGTGCTGACACGTTTGTGCTCGTGGGCGACCACTACCAGCTCCCGCCGCTCGTTGCGAGCGCACAGGCACGCAAGGACGGCATGGACGTGAGTCTCTTCCGAAGGCTCTCAGAGGCGCATCCAGTCGCGGTGCAGCAGCTGTCGTTCCAGTACCGCATGAACGCCGACATCATGCGCGTCGCGAACTGCCTCGTGTACGGCGGCAAGCTCAAGTGCGGCTCGTGTCACGTCGCGTCGAACCACTTGCGCTTGCGAGGTGCCGACAGTGTCGCGAAGCAGCGCGCGTGGCCGCTGAGTGTGTTGTCAAACGGCATGGGCGTTGTGTTCCTCGACACAGACGGACTCGAAGGAACGAGCGAGAGCGTCGTCGGTTCGATAGATCAACAGCAGCAGGCTAGCGGACGCACGGGTCGCAGACGCATGGAGAACGTTGTCGAAGCGCGTCTTGTCGTGGGACTCGTCGAAGTGCTCGTTCGCGGCGGCGTCTGCGCGGACGAAGTCGCAGTGATCTCGCCGTTCCGGTCGCAAGTGGCGCTGATCACGCACGAGTTGGCTGCTGCCACTGGTGCTGGAGTTGGAGTTGGCGCGAGTGCCTTTGAACCTGTCGAAGTGAGTACGATCGACAAGTACCAGGGCAAAGACAAGGACGTCGTCGTCGTGTCGTTTGTCCGGAGCAACGCGGAGCACCACGTCGGCGAGCTCTTGACCGACTGGCGTCGCATCAACGTCGCACTCACGCGCGCGCGGCAGAAGCTCGTGCTCATTGGCTCGCTGCGTACGCTCAGCGGCGGCTCGCCGCTCTTCAGTGTGCTCGCTGAAGTCGTTCGCGAGCGGCAGTGGCAGTTCCCACTCGCGCAAGATGCACTGAGTGTCCTCGACGACGTCGTTCGCGACGCGCGCAAGCAGCCGCTGCCTCCGGACAGTCGAGTGCGGAGAGCAGAGCCTGAACCTGAGCGCGAGCAGGACACGAGCACTGGCAGCCTCAGCCAAGACGCGTACGCAGAGGTCTCGGTGCTCCACCCGAGCGACGACAACGACGACATTGAAGGGCTCGTGCCCAACATCTCGAGCGTCTCGAGTCTCCGTCGACGTGGACCAGTGGCAGCGACGAGTCACTCAGCGCAGCAACAGCAGCAGCGAACACGGCGCGAAGCACTCGCTGGACCGATCGTGCGCGACATCTCGGGCGGTTTGCGAGAGTGAGAGAGACTCTAGTGTGGCGCGTGGTGCTGAACTGAGCAAGCCTCGCCACAGTGGCGTGCGTCTTCAAGTGAATGGTTCGAGCCACAGCAGCAGCAGCAGAGGCTGTGTGGATAGAGAGAGAGCGTCTAGAGAGCGTCTAGAGAGCGCCAGCGCTTCCGGCTCGAGGTTCTCTTGAGTCACAGAGTCAAGTGAGTGGCACTCGCTCGCAAGCAAGTGCGTAGGTCGCCGCCATGGACTTCCACCGAAAGATCCCGACCGACTAGGGCCGACTTCAGTCGGTGGCGACACGCGCAAGCACGAGCTCGGTGGAGAGCATCGCATCCGTGGCATGTACGTACGTTGGCGCGTACGTACCAGAGGCAACAGACAGGTACAGAGACACGTGGTTACATTACAAAAGGCACAGACAAGGAGGTGGTAGAGCTCGAGACGAGCTGGCAGAGTACGTGGGAAGTCGTCGGTGGCGCCTTGCGTACTGCCCGACTGGCGCTCGCGAGCAATGCGACGGAGACTGGTCAGTACTCGTACATGCCCATGCTCGCCGACGTCACGCTGCTGTTGCGTCGGTGCTCCTGCGCGCGCCGTCGTCGCTCGCGATGTTCTTCGTCCAAGTCGATCGTTGGGACGCTGTACTCGCAGAGCGAGACGTACGACGACCCGCGCTCGCGGATCGCACACGGCGCGGTGCTCAGGAACTTTTGCATCGCGAACGACTCGCGCAGGAACGGCATCTTGAGGATCGCACGGAGGATGCCTTGGAAGACTTCGCACCGGTGCTTCAGGTGCGAGTGGTCGTGGCGGCGCCAGAACGACATGAGTCCCGCGTGCGGCAGTGTCGGGAGCGTGAACGCCATCACCGAGGCTTCGACAGCGTCTTCCGGCGACGTCGAGCGTCCGCCGGCCGCGAAGCTGTTCCCAGATGCGTACCCGCTCGCACCAGAAGCAGCTGCCAACGACCGCCGCTCCTTGTTGTCGAGGACGCTCAGACGGAGCTGTGCGCGCGAGGCGTAGTACTCTTTCCGCGCATCGAGCACGGCGCTGAGGTCGTTGTGCAGGACCTTGAAGTCCGTGTAGCTCCGCCGGATCGTGTACGTCTGGAGCTGGTTCTCGTGGTTCACGACGTCGATGTGGTACATGACCTTCTTGTCCCGCCCACCCATGGTGTACCGCGTCACGACGAGGTCCGTGCACGCACAGGACGACGAGAGCGTCGAGCGACGGCTCGACAGGCGGTGCTGTCGGCCCATTGGCGGCGTCGCCACGTCGCCGCCACTGTGGCGATGCTGGGACTGCGGCGACGTCTCATGGCGTCCCGGCTGGCTCGACGAAGGCACCGTTGTGGTGGGCTGGCTGTCTGGTGGCGTCGCTGTTGTGGATGCTGGAGCGATAGCGCTGTCGTCGAGCGTGCTGGCAGCCGTGGAGCTGGACGTCGGCGCCGTGTCGTCCAGGACCGGTGCTTTGGCCGCGGGCGTCACGGGCGAGTCCAATAAATACCTACTTCTAATGCTCGGCGTCGTCACGGCGGTGGTGCTACTGTGCTGGTTGGTGTGCTCGCTGTCGTCGTCATCGTCGTCATCGACGCTCGACGACGCAAACTCAGCGACAGACCCGAGCAGGTCCATGCTGTCGTCGAGGTAGTAGAGCGGCGGGCTGCGCCGCGTGCGACTGCCGCTACTGTGCATCGCCCAGCTGTCGTTGTTGTTGTTGCTGTGGTGGTTGGTGTCGTAGTCGTCGTCAAAGTACCAGCCTGGGAGCTTCTCCACAGCCGCTTCGAGCTGCATGCCGCGCGACATCATCGCAGGGCCGCCGCTGCTGCTGCTGCCGGCTGCTGTGCCATAGTGGTCGAGCACGACGTCGTCAATGGACGACGCGGCGGCGACCGAGCCGTAGTAGCCGTAGCTCGAGGTCTTCATGTATCGCTTGGTCGATCAAGAGAGAGAGAGAGATAGGGAGAGAGAGCGCGTGTGAAGCGGCAAGCACACGAGGGATCGATCGCTCGCTCACTCGCACTCGCACACTCTACTCTGCGCGCGTCGACTCGCGGTCGCTTTGCTTCGCTGCTGCTGCGATGCAGCTGCTGCTGCTGCTGTCGGTCGGTCGGTGGGGCAGCTGGTTGTTTCGGTTGTGCTCGGTTGTGCGTGACCAGGAACCGCGCGAAGCGAAGCGTGGCTCGCCGCCTGTTTGACTCGGCGTTTGTATGCTTGCGAGAGGGTTTGATTTGCGTCCCGAATTTGTGTGGTCACTTGGCAGAATGCGCGCATATCCGGATAGTTGACGCAGTTGCGCGGTTCTATTCTCCTGTGAACCAAGCCGAGCGTCGCAGCAGCAGCGCCACGAGTGTGTCTGTAGTCGTGCAATGCCCACGACGAAGGAAGCAAGACCAAGAGCGAGAGCAAGAGCAAGAGTTTCGTCGCGCATGGCGTGCGCACAGTAAAACGCATGCACTGGTCGATCCGCTGGAAGCGAAGTCGTCGCAGCAGACGACGCTGTCGTCTGCGACTATACCTCGACTGGAGCAGTCGAGGTATAGTCGTATCCGGTATACGCACATGTGGCATCTGGGTTCGTTCAAATAGCCAAGGCAGCTGCGGGCTAGTCTTGGCGTTTGTATGTGCTGGAATATCTCCATGCCAAAAGCCAGAAGAAAAAGATTCAGTGTATAAATCTACACATCTGAAATCTGAAATGGCTACACGACCGCGTTCACTTGGGCAATGTATCGAGCTCAGTAGTGGCTTCGCACACCTCGCAGACTCGATGCGCGCTAGCACGGTCTGTATCGCAGAGCCCGAGTGTCAAGACCTTGCAGCAGCACGTCCAGACGAGCTCGCACGTTCCGATGCCTCTCCAACAGAATTCACTCTCAAACAGGATGCCCTGTTTGATGCACACCGCTCAAAAGCGACATACACTTTGCGCTAATCTTAGCTGCGATATACGGTACAAAAGCGCCGATCTGAATCTCAGCATCGCCGAGCAAGAACAGCAAGCAGTGTGTGTGTGCAGGCGTGTGAATGGCGAGCGAGCTTTCCAGGGCCATGACGAGGCGGTCATGGCGCTGATGATGATCGGGCGAGCACGCAGGCAACGCAACCGCGCGTACCCAACAACTGGTCAATGGACGCGACTCGAGCGCCAAGGGACACGCTGGCGCACACTCACAAGGACGAGCCACGGACGAGCTGCGCGGCGAGATACGCACCGCAGCACCCACCTCTCGATCACTGTCGCTGCTCGCGCAGACACACGACGCCGCCTGATTTGATTGATTCGCATCCGCCGTCTATTTCCACTAGAGCCGAGACGAGAATAGCGAGCGAGCGAGCGAGCGACTTTCGCGTGGCGTGTTATGCTGGTGCGGTGCAGCTCTCGTTCTTGAACTCCTTGTGCGCGTGCGTGTGTGCGTGCGTGTGTGCGTGTGCACTCGAAGACTTCCTGGAAGTGCTAGGTCCGCTTGCTTGTCTGCATCATCGTCGCGACCCTTGCGACGCCATCAGACTCGCCAGCAGCGGCCGCAACGATGCCGCGCCAAGAGCTCACGAAAGCAGAGCTCCGGCGCGAGCACGCAATGCTCCATGAGCTCAAGAAGTTCCACCGCGAGAACGAGCACTCGGCGTCGCCGCTCGCGACGCAGTTCACCAAGAAGCGCACTCGCGTCCCGCATGTCCAGCCCGAGACGAACCCGTTCTGTACGGAGCGACAGCTCGCGGACGAGTACGCGCTCCTCAACTTGAACAAGGTGCGTTGCGTGATTGGCGGACTTGGTCTCGATCTCTCTCGAGCTCACTGGCGGCAGCAAGTAGCTCTCTAAGGCAGCGTGATCGAGCTCAATTCTCACGCGCTCGTGCTCTCGTGCTCTCGTTCGCACACACACGCGCACTGACACTCGTGTGGTCCCAGAACCCTCGTTTCTACATCCCGTCGATCAAGACCTCGCCGCGTCTCGAAGAGAATCCGCACAACCACTCGAGCGTACGTCGACGAGCTCGGCTGCGCTCTCGCTGCGCTGTTTAGGCTCGCACCTGTGTGTCGGCACTCGTTGCTTCGCATTCTCTTCTTACACGCACGTGCTCACTCGCTCGCTTCGACTTTGGTATCACCAGTTCATCAACCAGTCGGCCGACCTGATGGCGAGCTCGGGCTTCTCGCCTCGCACGCGCGCCGAGTTCACTGCCTTCGCGCCTCCGACGTCGTACAAGCCAGCTGAGCACTTTACCTCGCCGGGCGTCGTGAGCATCGATGCGAGCGACATGCGCACGTTGCCGAGCAAGAGCGGCGACACGAGCGCAAGGCCAAGCTTTGTGCACTCGCCACGGTACTTCCCGCCGTCCCATGCACACTACGGGTGCGTTCTCTCTCTCTCTCTCTGGCATGCCATCGAAGCGAGATCGCTGTCACTACGCCGTCTTGCTCCTGGCGCTGCCACTGTGTGAGATCGAGACTGATCGCCGTTGCGTCGCTGCGTGCCACGTATGAGCAGCGCGAAGCTCACCAAGCAGACTGTGACGTTCGGCCATCGACCCGAGGTGCGCCATCCTGCACCACGTGTGCGTTCCAGAGTCCATGGTCGCACGCTCCTGACAAGCTGGTCTTTGTGTTGCGTGCGCAGTCGGCCTCTCGAATGTACGACCCACTGTCGAGCAGTGTCGTGGTGCGGTCGAGTGGCAAGTCAGCTCCATCGCCATCGACGTCCGTGAAGACTGGCATGAGTGTGGTGCAGCTCCAAGAGCTCTTGACGCCGTCCAAGCGCATGCACAAGACCAAGAGCTTTGGCAGCTCCAGTAGCATGAGTAGTCGCTCACCGCGCCAGCCCGCGTCCGTGCACGAGCGCATGCGCGCGATTGAGCGCGAGATGGAGCAGCAAGACGCGAAGCGACGAGCGCTGAAGGAGCTCGAGAGCGGCTACACTGGCGCAGTGGTCAATCCTCCGCGCGAGCGACGCCCCGTGCGGTTCCTCCCACCAACGGACCAGACGACTGCGCAGCTGATCGACAAGTACCGGAAGCTCGCAGTCGGGAAGCTCCCCGACGCGGCGTCCTAGTGCAGCCTCTTGGCTGCGACGACGTCGAGCAAGTAGACAGCGGGAGCAAGACAGCGAGTGGAGGAGTGCAAGAGCAGCGTGTTGCGCGATACGCAGCGACTACGAGAGAGGGTGCGGCTCGCAGGCCGGCGCAAATAAACTAAGGACGAGTGCGGTGGTGTGCGATGCGTGGTGCTAGCTCTGACTGCTCGACGCCTCGGAGCTCGTGCGCTGGCGCCGGCCTTCAATCAGGCGGAGCTTGAGCTGCTTGCGCTCGATCGACTCGCGCTGGCGATCAAACACGGGGACGCTGTAGTCCTGGAGTGAGACGTACGACGAGCCGCCGCGGTGCGAGATCAGGCTCGGCGCGACGCTCAAGAACGAGTCGAGCATGGCGCTGGTCTTCGTCGCGGGGTGGCGAATCGCAATGCGCAGGATCTCTTCAAAGCGCTTCTTGCGCTGCTCGACGAGCCGCACGTCGTGGCGCTTGAGGTACGACCACACGCCGCCGTTTGGCAGCGCAGGGAACGGCAGCGTCGCAGACAGCACGCTGTGCTCGGCGATCTGCTGCAAGCGCTCGTGCTTGCGCGCCTGCGTGTGCGGGCTGTCGGGGACGTTCTCGGCGGCGAACGCGTCGGCGTCGCTACTCGCCGGCGCGTGATGCTGCTGCTGCCTCTTGGTCTGCGCCGCCGTGTACTCGGCAATGAGCGCTTCGAGCTTCTGGTGGAGCTCTTTGAACGCGCGGTAGCGCCTCCGGATCGTGTACGTCGAGAGCAAGCCCTCGGGTCCTTTGATGTCGACGTGGTACAGCACGACGCCCTGGTTGTTGATCGAGTGGCTGTTCACGTCGATCGCGATGCCGTCGTACGGGTTCGCGCGGACGAGCGACCGCGGCGTCACGACCGAGTTCGACGCGCGGCTCGACTCGTCGCCATCGAAGCCAGCGCCAGTGACGAAGTACTGCGCCGCGTCAACGTCGCTGTCGCGGCCGCTAAAGTCGACAAAGTTCGACGCGCCGGCGCCGCGCCGACCCGCCGCCGCCGTGGCGTTCGTCGTCGCGGCAGCAAAGCCACTGGCGCCGTCGGTTGCCTTTGCCGACGGCTCGAACGACACGAGGCTGCTGCGCATGGTCTTGTAGTCCTGCGGCCGCACTGGCAGCACGAACGCCGGGTCGAGCTTCTCCGGGACAGCGGATTCGCTAAAGCGACCTGCAGCGCCAGCGCAGCTGCGCGGCGGCGGCGCGACCGTCGCAGCGTCGTCGTCGTCGTCGTCGTCGTCGTGGTTGGTCGCGCTGGCGTCGCGTGGCGGAGCAGCAGCAGCGCGCGGTGCGTCAGTGGCGCTGCTGCTGCGACTGATCGGCGCGCTGCCGCTGCTGCTGCTCGCAGTCGCGCTACTGTCGTCCATGGCGTCGTCGCTGATCACACTCTCCGGCTTACAGGGGGCATCGTGATACGAGTGCGTCTGCTGCTGCAGGTGATTGCCACTGCTGTTCTCGTCGTTCATATCGTCGTCAAACGTCGCAGCGCTCGTGCTGCTGCTGCTCTTACTGCTAGTCGCTTGTGCACGACGGCTGCTCGTCGTTCGCGGCGCACTCGTTGCGGCGGATCGGTACTCGCGCAGCGGCAGCGCGTCGCTCGCCATGCGTGCGCTTGGGGTGGTGGCTGGGGCGGGGTGCGAGAGCACTACGGACATGGCGATCGCGGCGTGCTATCGATGCGGCTCTCGTGCGGTTCTCGCTCGCACGCGCCGAAAAATCCAATGCGCCATCGACAGGCACGCTCCGCCGCCCATCGTCGCCGCCTGCTGCTGCATGGCCAAGACAGCCTGCTGCCGAGTCGAGTCGCCACCACCACAAGCGTCTGTTGCCGACAGCAGCAGCGTGTTCTCTCGCTCGAATATTTGAGCGGTTTGCTTTCCTTGATTTGCTTACAACTGGCAAGTGGATGGAAGGAAAGGCACCAAGCTCTCTCCCGCACGCAAGGCAGAGAGAGCGACCGACCGACGACGTCACTTGCGCGACGCTTCGTGCGGAAGCGCATCTGTGTGACTGTGTGTCTGTGTGGCGCAGTTCTTCCGACCGCGACCGCCACATGCGCAGTCGATCACAGCAGCAGCAGCAGGAGCAGGAGCAGGAGCAGTGGACGCGGGTGCCAGCCGCGCTGTGACACCTGACGCGCAGTGATGGCACTACCACCGACGACCGGCTGCTGGGTAGACTTGTCAGTGCGCATGCCACACAGCCATGTCAGGCGTATGTGACGTGTGAGCCGCGGGCGTTGCGCGTCCTGAAATAGCGCGTGTCCTGCATGGCTGCTGGACGAGCAACACCAGCAGCACTTTGCGCTGGCACCGACGATCGCCCGTCCGCAGCAGCGAATGACGCGCAGCGCACTCGTGGGCCGCAAGCGACTCGCAGTGGCATGGGCGGCGGCGTGTCCAAGACCGAGTACGAGCGCATCCGGAAGGAGCTGCTCATGAAAGAGCAAGTGATCCGACGGTTGCAGGACCAGCTCCAGCTAGACTCGCAGCGGCACCTCGCGGCCGTTGGGCCAGGGAGTGTCCGAGCAGCATCGTCCGCTAAAGTCCATCGCATCTCGTTCGCTGCTCCAGTTGGTGCAGCGAGCGCGCGTAGCACGAGTCCCCACTACGTTGGCAGTGCGTCGAACGCGATCGCAGAAGCACTGGCGGAAGGCGATGAGCTGCGGAGCGAGAGCACAAGCAGCCGCAATCTCGTCCAGCGCCGCGTCGAAGTGAGCGCCGAGGTGATGCCGAAGCGAGCGATCTTGTCCGAGCGCGAGCGCATTGTGTACCCCAAGAGCGACGCGACGCGCGAGATGCTCCTGCGCATCTTGCAGTCCAACGTGCTGTTCACGGGGCAGACGCGCGACGAGATCGCCGACTGTCTCGACTCGTTCTGTCCGATGATCGCCGCACCAGGCGACGTTGTGATCCGCCAAGGCGACCAGGGCGACCACTTCTACGCCGTCGAGACCGGGCAGCTCGAGATCCTCGTCGCGGTCGCGGGCTCGCCGACTGCGATTTGCTACGGCTTCCTCGGCGCGGGCATGGGCTTTGGCGAGCTCGCGTTGCTCTGTAACATGCCGCGCGCAGCGACGATCCGCGCCGTGAGCGCCGTGGAGCTCTGGGCACTGGAGCGCAATACGTTCCGCGAGATCCTTGCGTCGCACAAAGTGCTGCGGCTCTCCAAGGCGCTGCAGATCCTGCAGAGAGTGCCGATCTTGAGCAAGCTCACGCACTCGGAGCTCCAGCAAGTCGCGTCGGCGATGGAGTGGGAAGAGTACGCCGCCGGGGCGACGATCATTCGGCAAGGCGAAGTCGGCGAGCACTTCTATATCATCACGACTGGCGAGATCGTCGTGACCCAGAGCGACGACGCCGCAGGTGGCCGGGACGAGAAGCAGATCCGGACGATGCACGCCGGTGAGCACTTTGGCGAAATGGCGCTGTTCAAGGACGAGACGCGCTCCGCGACGTGCACTGCTGTCACGCACGTCCAGTGCCTCACGCTCGGCCGCGAGCACTTTATCCTCATGCTCGGGACGATCCAAGAGCTCATGGACCGCGAGCCGCCGCCATCGACAACGTCGCCTTCTCACAGTGACCGCAGTCGCAGTGGCGGACACGCTCGCGCAAGCGGTAGTCCATACAGTAGTGACAGGGACGCACTGAATCGGAAAGCCTCGATCGAGCAGCTCGATGAGAGCCACGCGTCGGCTGCCGCGGCGTACAAGTACTACATGGCGATTCCGAAAGATGAGCTCGAGATCCTCCAGACGCTCGGCCGCGGGGCGTTCGGCCGCGTGAAGCTCGTGCGCCACGCCGGCTCGAACTCGGCGTACGCGCTCAAGTGCCTCGTGAAGTCGCGCATCGTCGAGAACAACTTGAAAGAGCACGTCTTGAACGAAAAGCGCGTGATGCTCGCGCTCGACCACCCGTTCATCCTCAAGCTCTACAGCACGTACAAGGACCGCAAGTACCTCTACTTCCTCGTCGAGCTCGCGCTCGGCGGCGAGCTCTTTACGTACTTGCGCCGCAAAGACCGGTTCGACGAACCCCTTGCGCGGTTCTACATCGCGAGCGTCGTGCTCGTGTTCCAGCACATGCACAGCAAGCGCATTGCGTACCGCGACCTCAAGCCGGAGAACATCCTCCTCGACACGGACGGGTTCATGAAACTCGCCGACTTTGGGCTCGCCAAGCTCGTGACCGACCGCACGTGGACCCTCTGCGGGACACCGGACTACCTCGCACCCGAGATCATCTTGAACAAAGGACACGACAAAGCCGTGGACTACTGGGCGCTCGGGATCCTCATCTACGAGCTCACGGCCGGCGCGGCGCCGTTCTTTGCGCACGACCCGATGCAAGTGTACGCGCTCATCATCCAGGGCAACGTCAAGTTCCCGGTCTACTTTAGGTACGTCTGCGTCCGTGTGCGTGAGCGGGCTAGCTATCCTAGAGGCATGGCGACTCAAGTCGGGTCGACCTACTACCTGCTTGCTCGTTGCCTCGCGGCAGCCGCGCATGTGTCGACTTGATCCAGAAGCTCCTGTGCCAGAACCCTGCACGGCGACTCGGGAACATGAAGCACGGGATCAAAGACATCGTCAACCACAAGTGGTTTGCTGGCTTTGCCTGGGACGGACTCATCTCGAAGACGCTCAAGCCGCCAATCGTGCCGCAGGTCCGCGACGCGTTCGACACGTCCAACTTTGATGACTTTCGCCACGAAGAGGAGGACGCAGGGCTCGAGTGCGACTGGGACCCGGACTTCTAGCATCTCGTTACGGCAGATAGAGAGAGAGAGAGAGCTCTAGGGCGACGCTCGCGAAGCAACGAGCGCCATTTTGAGGGACGTCTCGCCCGCTTGCCTCGGTCTCGGTCTCGCTGCGATCTGTGCGAGCTAGCGAGTCTTTGTGTGCGCCACAGAGGCGTTATGCTCGAAGCGTCGGACGCGAAGCGCCACCCTCGCGCTCCTCCACTCGCCCTCGAACACGTCAAGCGGACGATTCCCCTCGCGCGAGCTACTCTGTGCTAGCGCGACTGCTAGAGCACAATGGGCGGCGGAGCGTCAAGCCAGGCGTCGTTCGAGCAGATGCTCGCATGCACGATGATCTTGGGCGAAGCCATGGTCCAGGGGCTTGATCCGCGCTTTGTGCGCTTTCCAGGTGTGTCTGCTCATCGAACGCTTGCAGCATCGCCGCTTGCCATTGATGCGCTAACAGGTCTCTCGTTGGCAGACTTGTATCGGATCTACGACTTTCGCATCGGTCCGAAGACGAAGAAGACAGTGCAGCAGCAGCCTGCGCACGCGTTCGAGCGCGGCAACATGGTCATCTTTGTGCACTCACCAGACGACGACGGCAAGTTCCAGCAGCTCCAGCTCGGCCGCGACAGTAGTGACAACGTCATCACAGCAGACAGAGCAGCAGCGACTGGCAAGAGTAGCGATGGCGACGGCGACGATGACCTTCCGGTCGACTCGGACGCCAATGTCCTTGTACTCTGTCGGCAACGACAAGGTCGTGCTCGACAAAGCGACGCTCTGTCAGCCCAACTTTGACGGCTGGACACCGCTCCATGCGTGCTGCCACACCGTCAACACGCAAGAAGCAGGGATCGCAATCCTGAACGAGGTCGTCGCGCAGCGCGCTGACCTGAACATCGCGACGAAGCGCGGACCTGGCTCGTTCTCGTGCGGATGGACGCCGCTCCACATCGCGTGTGCGTACGGACTCGAGGTGCTTGCGCTCAAGCTCATTCGTGCCGGAGCAGACGTGAATGTCAAGAACTCGGTCGGCTGGACGCCGCTGTACGAAGCGTGCCATCGAGGGTACGCATCTGTTGTGCGCGAGCTGCTCAAAGCAGGCGCACACCACGACGTCATCTGCCCTGAGTTCGCGCTCTGTCCGTTCCCAGGGCAGCACGCACTTGCCGAGGCAGCGCGGCAAGGGCACGCGGAGACTGTCAAAGTGCTGCTCGAGTGGGGCGTGGACAAGAACGCAGTGAACAAGCTCGGCTGGACTGCGCTCCACGAAGCAGCGTATCACAGCCGCCTCGCGATCGTCAAGCTCCTCGTCGTGTACGGCGCTGACGTGTTTGCCAAGACCTCGAAAGGGTCGCTGGCGAAGGACGTGACGATCCACAGTGAGATCCGCTCGACGATCTCTGCCAGCACGGCCCTACCGCGTCGCCAAAGAAAGAGAAAGCAGTCGCAGCCGACGCTGAGAGCGCGCCATCGTCGACATCGTCTGCGTCACCGAAGCGAAACAGTCCGAGCAAGTCTCAGAGCGCGCGCGCTGTGCCGCTGTCGCGCAAAGAGGAGTACGCGCTCCTGGGCGACTTGCCGAGCTTGGATGCGAAAGCGGTGCCTGCGATCTCGATCCAGGACGGAGACGACCACGACGACGAAGCGTACGAAGGCGACGACAATCAGAGCAAAGCCGATGACGATGACAGCCATGGACGCGACGCCAAGTCGGTCCAGGATCACCAGCACCGCCCTGCAAAGTCCAAGACGCACACCAAGAAGAAGCACTACCACCATAAGAAGAAGGGCAGCGAGGACGCACCGCCCGAGTTCAAGTGCGCCGTGTCGCGCAAAGTGCTCAAAGACCCGCTCCGGAGTCCGTACGGCCAAGTCTTTGAGCGCCTCGTGATCGAAGCGTGGTTCCGCGACTTTGGGAACAGGTGCCCGCTCACTGGCGAGCCGCTCACACTGCACCAGCTCGTGTCGGACGAGAAGCTCAAGACACAGATTCGCGAGTGGAAACATGGCGCTCGCGCCACAGGCGACGACGCCGCGCCTCAAGCGGATGATGGATCGCGCCAGGAGGATGCAAAGGCAGTGAGCGCGACGTCGTCGTCGGATGCCGTGCCGGCAGATGCAAGTGCAGACATCGATCCGTACGACTTCTAGGCACGCTGAAGTTGTATGCAGCGAGCGAGAGGCGAGGATCGCAGCTCTCAACGCCACGTAACAGCAGGATACGACCAGGAACTGAGCGGTCAATGTAGGCGAGGATGTAGGAACAGCTTGCAGCTCCTTTCCACAGCCAGACACGCCACTTGAGCTTGCACTCTGCACTTGTGCGACGCTGAGCGCAATGCTCAACAGCAGTCAAGCCTCTCTGAGCCGGGCCGATGTCGGTTGTTGACCAGCCTGGTGCTGCTCGCCGACGACGACAGCGCTGCCGCGTCTTGGTAGAGGCGAGCATGACAACGGTAGCGACAAGTCGTGAACGAGTGTCTGTCGGATTGCGCTGAGAGAGGGAGGATCAAAAGGATCCACGCGCGCCTCATCGAGGCAAGTCGAGCAACAAGACCTCGACACCCACCGCATGTTGATGCGAGTGTGTGTCCAACGGGTGTGCACCCACGAGCTCGACGTCAAGAGGTCGCGTGCCAAGCCCATGCGCAGCGGATTTTCGGGCTCGCGAGCGAGCAGCTCGCCACGAGCTCGAGCGTCCTGAGTGTCTGGCAGGAGCCGACGCCATGATCAGGAGGGTCGCGCATGAGTGGCACCACGGTTTGCCTGGCTAGGTCCCGTCGCCTGTCCTAGCGGCTGTCAAACCGTGGTGGACTTGTGTCTGAGTCTGAGTCTGGGCAAAAGCGCGCTGAATCCTTGCAACTGTACGTTGCTGGCAGGACGCGATCGTCGTCGCCGTCGTCGCGCATTCTGCAACCGGAGCTCTTCGCACGCTGTGCTCGCTCGCTGCGTCCCGTTCCGTCCGTCCGCTCGTCTATCGCGCAACAGCAGAGGTGTGCGCGATGCTGCGCACTACGACTGCGCTGCTCCTCCTCCTGGTGCTGCTGCTGCATCCGACCGCAACAGCGGCGCAAAACGCAACAAGTACGACGACGCCCCAGCAGCTCAACGGCTGGTACTCGTGCTCCGAGTACACGTTCGCAGACGATGGGTCGTCTCCGAGCGACGCCGAGTGCGCAGTCTACACTGCGCCGCTGTGCTACCCCGGCGTGTGCACGGATGCCAAAGCGCGGACTGTCGAGATCTTTGTCAAGCGCATCCCGGCAGTCGCAAACGCCGACACGGCGCCAAACGTCTGGTTCCTACAGGGCGGTCCTGGTGCTGGGTCCACTGCCAGTACGTCGCCGCGATAGGTGCATGCACTGTCGCTAGTGCTCGTGTGTATGGCGCTGACGCTCGTGTGTCGCTTGCTATGCTGTGCTTCAGTGGAGTCGGCGATGGTGACGTTCCACGAACAGCTCAATGGCAAAGTGAACGTCTACACGATGGACCACCGCGGCACGGGCCGAAGCACGCTCCTGAACTGCGTCGCCGCCCAAGCGACGATGTCGGGCTCGCCGTCTGGAGGCGACATCGCAGTGACAGAGGTCCCAAGCTGTGCGAAAGACCTCGAGGTCAAGTACGGGAACCTCTCGGCGTTCTCGGTCACGAGTGCCGCAACTGACGTCTCGACCGTCATCACGCAGTTCCAGAACAGCACGGGCAAGACGTTTGTCTACGGCGTGAGCTACGGCACGGCGCTCGTCGAGCGTCTCATGCACCTCCAGAACAGCGCCATTGCTGGCTACATCCTCGACGGCATCGCGACGACGTCGGGCTCGGACCTCAAGCGCTTCGAGTACTTCTCGACCTGGGACGCCGACTACGGCGAAGTCGGTGCGTACTACCTCGGCTTCTGCGACAAGGACCCAGCATGCGCGGCGCGGTTCCCTGGCTCAAGTCTCGCCACAGTCCTTACGAACGTCCTTGCGCGCTTTGACGCCAAGCCCGAGTCCACCTGTGCCGCGCTTGTGCGCGACATCACGTCCGGCGCACCTGGCGAGGCGCTCGAGCCCGCGTCGCACACGGTTCGCAAGAGCCTTGGGAGCCTCTTCCAGAGCAGCAACACGCGGACGCTCATCCCAGCGCTCGCGTACCGCCTCAACCGGTGCAACGCCGCTGACGTCGGCGTCCTGACGCACTTCTTCAACACGTCGGCCTCGGCGCTCTCGCCCGTGTACGAAGACAGTGCGTTCGAGTCAACGCTGCTGTACAACCTCATCGTGTTCTCCGAGATGTGGGAGTCGCCGACGCCGAGCGTCGCGACGATGCTCCATCGCTTCACCGACACGATCATCTGCAACGGCGGCACGGCGTCGAGTGTCGCGACGTACTGCGCGTTCTCCAAGGAGGTCTCGGACACGTGCAACGGTCTCAAGGCCGCGAACTACACTGGCGCGCCACTGCTGTATACGAAAGACAAGTACTGGAACGTCGCCGCGAACGTCCCGTCGACGGCCAGTGTCTTGCTCTTAAGCAGTAAGATGGATCCGCAGACACCGCACAAGTACGCGACGTACTTGCTCGAGGCACTCAAGAGCAGTGCGAAGGAGCTCGTGACGTTTGAGCACGCGACGCACGGCACGCTCTGGACCACGCCGCTCTCGGCAACTGGCAGCAGCAGCAAAGACACGACGTGCGGCATGCGTCTCTTGCTGTCGTACGTCACAAACGGCGGCGACCTCACCAAGCTCGACAAGTCGTGCGTCGCGCAGATGCCGTCGCTGAGCTTCGCTGTCGACGAAGACGCGACGCTGGAGCTCTTTAGCACGAACGATGCGTTCAACGGCGCCTTTGACCCGTCGCTGAGTGGCGCGAGCGACGCGGGTGGCAGTGAGAAGGACACGCGGAGCTTCAAAGGCGCGTTCGTCGCGTTCCTCGTCGTCTCGGTCATCGCGATCATTGCCGCGGCGCTGTTTGCGTTTGGGTGGTACCGTCAGCGCCAGCGCGACGCAAGCAAAGTGACGGCGTCGTCGGCGCAGTCGAACCCGAGCACGGGCGTCGATGTGAGTGACAGCTCGCCGACGACTGCGTTCCAGTCCGGACAGCAGCAGTCATAGCCAGCCGAGAGGACAAGTAGTCAGGACAGAGACCTCGCCCCACGGCCACCGTTGAATCCTGTCCGCGAAAGCTAGGGCACCGGGAGAGACCAGTCGAGCGTGGCAGCACCGACCGTCTCTCTTTCGTGGCTGTCTCGAGCGTGGTCTAGAGGAGTGGATGGCGGCCACACGAGGCAACTCGTACACGACAGCGTAGCGACACGAAGTAGACTAGTAGGGTGACCACGCATACAGCAGTAGCGTTGACAGCAACAGTACGCGAGTCGGCCTTGCGAGCTTGTCTCGCACGACTTGCGGCGCGTAGTCGAGTGACCATCGCGCCGATCCGAAGGCAAGATGGCCGATGGAAGGGCGACGTGGTGACGAGCGCAAGATGAGTTCGCGATCGCCCTTTGGTACGACGCACGACCGATCGATCGGTGGAAGGACTCGGCGAGGACACGAGGGCAAGCGTGCGCACTGACTACCCCGGCACCATGAGCTGATCGCCCAGACATCGGTGGTGATGACGTTCACATTCATACGCTCGCTCGCTCGCTAGCTTGCTGGTCAGCTCCTTACACGCGCGCTTCAGCCGCGGCGACGTACTGACTGCTCGCAGCGCTCGGCGACGGCGTCACGTCGACTTCAGTTGCCTGCGGCGCGTCGCTGGTCGGCGACTTGGCCGCTTGTGCCGCAGCAGCAGCAGCTCTGTGCTTCATGACCTTGCGGCCGTGCATCGCACCTGCGACGATGAGGAGCACCGCTGCTGTGATCGCGACGCCAATGAACGCCGAAGAGTACTTCTCCTCGGTCTCGCCGATGCTCGTGTCGATCGCCCCAGACTCCGACTGGAAGTAGAACTGCGCCTTGCCGTCGTACGCGTCCGAGGTGTTGAACATGCGCATCGCCTGCTCCTTCGTTGGCTCAAACGTCATCGTGAGCTTGCTCAGACACGACTTGTCGAGCTTGCTCAAGTCCCCAGCGCCAGTGACGTACGACGCGAGGATCGTCATGCCGCACGTCGTGTCGCCAATCGCGGCATTCGGCAGCGCGGACGTGAACAGCGCGCCGTGGGACGCGTACTCGAACGCCACGAGCTCTTTCTTCGAGCCGTCGATCGCTTTGTACAAGCGCTCGGCGTACTTGTGCGGCGTCTGCGGATCCAACTTACCGCTCAGGATCAGCACACTGGCTTGCGGCGGGATCGGCGCGGCGACGTTCCAGTACTTGTCCTTCTTGTACGCGATCGGTCCTGCCGCGTACTTGGCTGCATAGGCGTACGGCGCACACGTCGTGGCGTTGCTCTTCGTGAACGCGCAGTAGAGGTTCACCATCGACGCGATCGGACCAGTGCTCATGCTCGCGCTCTTGTAGCGCGAGCTCAGGGTCGCGATGCTCGGCGTCGGGTCCTCCCACATCTCGGAGAACACGATCAAGTAGTAGAGCAGCGTCGACGTGTACGCGTCGTCCTCCGTCGCGCGCACGAGCGTCGGGACAAAGTTCTGCGCGAGGTTGTACACTGCCGCGCCGTCGTCGCTGTTGCACCGCGCCATGCGGTACGCAAGCGCAGGGATCGCGCCGCGCGTGCTCGTGCGCATCAAGAGGTGGCCAAACACGCGCTGCGCGACGGTCGTCACCGACGTCGAGCTCGAGCTGCTGCTCGATGGGAACGCGCAGCGCAACGAGCTGAAGGACGTGGTCGCCTCTTTCACGATGTCTTGGATCGACAGACCCGAGGCGAACCGGCCGCCGCACTTGGTGTCTTTCATGCAGAGGTCGAGGAAGTGGTCGCCGACTTCGCCAAAGTTCACGTCCCAGTTCGACATGTACATGCCCTCGCTCACTGCTGCGCCAGACGTCGTCGCGACGCCGTCGAGGATGTACCCGACGATCTCGGGCGTGCTGAGGTGCATAAGGCGCTCGACGA